>JBBPFQ010844293.1:0-12363 GCA_037974815.1 Kaempferia elegans
ATATATAAAAGTATATTTTTATTTTTAAATATTTAGATTAAATTTTTAATTAATATATTTTATTAAAAGTAAATATTATAATAAATAATGATTATTTATATTGCCATTTACAATACTACTCTTATCTATAGGTGCAAATATTGGACTAAATTGTTGGTTACGGAACAACACAAAATGAAGCATATAGATGATTTGGAAAATGATAAGGAGACATAACTAAACTATTTATCAAATAAATTAAAATTTAAACTTTATCTTCTTCAATATGAATTGATTTTTTTAAACTTTTATTATTGTTATATCAGCCCACAGTTATATGACAATTATGAGCAGTAACACAAACGGCAACACCTTTCATTGTATAAGAGCGATAGGCTCTTTCCTTTGATAATTGAACCTAACAACTCAAAAGACATGGTCTGAGTCTAGAGTGGCTTAGGTGAAATGGTGTCGTTTTATCCATGTCTTTTTGCTAGACTTGCATAAATATTGGTTTCACTTGCCTCAAGGGCATCCTACATCATAGTATGCGAAATTGATTGATTTAGATTGTTCCATGATTAGTTGAGTTGGATTGAAATCTACCGTTGTCAATCAAGTTTTTTTTTTTTTCAAGATTAGTTGAATTGGATAGGAATCTTATCTACCTGTCAATTTTTTATTTTATTTTATTTTATTCAATTTCTCAAGCATTAGAAGGAACAATTAAATACCCTTGGTTCTATTAGGGCTCACTGAATTTCATGGGAGCTAGATGAGTTGACCAAAGTATTGAAAAATAGAGTTCACTTGTTTTTGATCATGTAAGTGATGAATGAGGCAACCAATTACAACCATCTCTAATAATGCTATCACTAGCTGCTAAAGACCGATAAGAATCTCCCAACCATGAGATTTGGGTATGCCATCATGTCTGTCATTCTAAAATTGCTTCAATTACTTCAACTAATGCCGGTACAATTGCCTATTGTTACCACCTACCTATATAGAGTGGGACAATCTCATAAGGAACAAAGAAAACGATGTTCAAAGTCCTTGTTCAGATCTCTCTCTCTATCTCTCTTAATCAAGTATCCAATTCTTATGGCTTGACTAATCCTGGGGTGAACGGCCTGACCCCACATACCGACACCGGTAAATCCGGTAGATGGGTCCTAGCAAACGACCCAACATCATGAGTGGTTCGAGCACCACGGGCGTTTAATATGCCCAATGTGAGAATCAAAACTATAGTGGTTCATTTATAAATTCTATAATTTTAGTTGAATTGATGCAATTTAATTGAAATCAAGTCAACATTTAAAATCTCGAGCTGTGAGTTTCAATCTTTGATTAGAAAGAAAAGTGTGATTTCGGTATTGTGTTGTGCTACTATAGTTTTGATACTTCTAATTGTAATGGTTAATATTTGAGCAAATTATTAAGTTGATTGGTTTAACAATAATTGATCATACAATTAATTGAATAGTGTTAATAAATTAATTTTCCTCAATGAGTTCCATATGGTAGTTGATTAATGAGCAAAATCTTATTTCAACCAGAACAATTAGTTATTTCTAGTATAACCATATTACACAATTTTATTTAATACATAATTTAGTTATTATGATTTATAATCAAATTAAATCTAATTTAATCAATAATTTTTATTCATATTTTATCTGATTTAATAAATTTAATTTAAACTAGTTATTGCATAAACTATTTAAAGCATAACTTCATCTTTTTATAAATATAATTATAATAACATAAGGTATAATTTATATATGCATAATTTATGTATATTATGAATAAGAAATAATTATATATGATATTTATGTAGCATATTACATAAATTATATATAGTTAACTATAAAAATTACATAATTATATAAACATATAATGTTTATATATTAGATAAATTAATATAGAGGTATAATTAATCCAGAAAGGATTTATAATTAAATGCAATGATTAATTAGTCAAGTAACTAATTACACAGTATTATTAATCAATACAGTGCACTAAATTAATTAATAATTAATCAATTAATACTCTATCATACAATATTATAAAGATTAATACTGTAATTGTATAATATATATACACATAGTTTTAAAAAAAAGTGACTAACTCCCTCCTAGTTCGTAAGTCACAACTCCTCTCTGAGATGTTGCCCCTTCACTAATTGCAGTGGTCAAAATTTTAGCAAGTCTTGTGACTTAACAAAATTCCCTACAACGAGCTTACCTCATTCCTCTTTTGATGAGTAATATCCAAAACTAGCAGAAAGCCATTTCTCAAGTTGCCCAGGGTAATATCCAGCTGTCTGCAAGGTTTTTATAAATATGCATGCATACTCTCCACCATTGAGTTGTAAAAAAAATCCATAATTGTGGTTAAGGTAGTTTACTTTCATGTGATTTTAACAATATTTATAAGAGATATACTAGTCACTGAGGGGCTTGAGATTTATTTTGTCAAAAAAAAAAAAAAAGAACCTATCTAATAATATTTCAGCTTTCACAAACTCAATAAGGACCATTATCTTCTTTTGATGGTTGCTCATCTATCTCTATGAATAACTTGGCAGCTTCTGTCTTTTTATCCTGAAAATATGACATTTTCTTTTGGTATTGCCATGTCAAGTGTGTCCCTTTGTTTGCTTCTAATCTATTATCTTTATTAACAATTAAAAGCTGATTTAATTTAAATAATTGTGACATACTTCATATTTTTTCCCTATTCAATCCTGTTATAGTAAGTGCAGTATCTGTTGTTTCTTAACTGGGGGCTAGCCTTGTCAAATTGGTGTGTCATTAACCGGAAGAAAGCAAAAAATATAGTTGAGACATGGGACATAGCTTTCAACAATTCTCCGAGAGAAAAAAGAGTGCCTTTTCTATATTTGGCCAATGACATCTTACAGAATAGTAGACGCCAAGGAAGTGAATTTGTGAATGAATTTTGGAAAGTACTTCCTGGATGTTTAAAGAATGTCTATGAGAATGGTGAAGATCATGGAAAGAAAGCAGTGAATCGATTAGTAAGTATTTTTTAGTTTTTACATTAAATATTTTTGCAAACTTTTTGGGAACTATGTTTGGGTATCCCTCTTATTATTACAAATAGATGTTCTAGATATTTTGTACACAACTAGTGAGCATAGTTAGGTTATGATTGATATTGTTTGGTTTATAATTCTTGAACTTCTTTTCTATGCTACAATTAAAGCAATCTCTTTTGATATGTTCTTACAAATAAATAAATCTAAGGTGAAATGTTGATTATTTGTGGAAAACATTAAATGAATTAACTCCAATATGCTCATATTTGGTTCATGCCACTACAACCCATTTTTCTTCTTTGCCTTAATGCTGAATGCTTCTCAACATGTTTCATCTATGGACTTTAACTTCTAGTAGATCAAGCATCTGTGGGTGTTTTAAAGTGATAATTTAGTACATAGGTAGTTGCAGAAGTAGTTTGTTTTTTCCTCTGAATATTTGCAACTATTGGTACATCCTACACCGGATTTCTTAGTGTGGTTTCATGTGTTTTCTTGATCTTATATCCTGGTTTTATCTTCTTACGGGTGTATTCATGTTCCACTTGTCATTACTTGATATACCTATTTCTACATTTTTCTCAATCTATGAGACTTATCTGGTCAGCATGCAATCTCATTTACCTTGAAGTTTCAGATGACATTGGTAATCATCTCCAGACTCTGATGAAAAATTTAATTTTTATGACCAACTCTTTCACGGTGTGAAGGGTGTTTCTGCACTTAACAATCTCAGAAGTGATTTTGCCATGCCTTATTTTGTCCCTGTTTTTTTTTAAAAAAAATCATTTTTATGTAACCTTGTTTCATTTCTCTTGTAGCTAGCTAATTATGTATGATCTTGTGAAAATTTTTTGCCGTTCTGTTCTTGTGCAATTGTGTCCCCATCCGTGAATACATATACTGTATAAGGTTTTGATGAGTTTATTTTGTTGTATGGAGAATTCAGGCTTTATATATAAAGTTGTTTGACAAAGATACAAAGAGTTATATCTGATACGGTATGTTGAGGGTGGGCCCAAGAAGCTCGTAGAACATGAAGTCAAGATGACATGATAGCAAAAGTCTGAGCCAACGTGGAAGTCAAAGTAGACTCGAGTGAGGCTATGCCTAGTCGGTCTGGTTGGCCTACTGCCGATGGGACTCATCCGAGTTCCTTCAGTTGATTAGGGATCTCGCCGCCCGATCATTCGCATGTCGGGTGAAGTCAAAGGGTCTGCTGGGATCCCTAGCGTCAGTCCCACTCAGAACTCTTCAAACCCTTATCCGGGCGGCTAAAGAACCGTACAGATAGTTTAGCGTTCTCTTCCTCATATTATTAATAGGGTCCGCTCAAGAGTATCCTCAATCCCTTGCGCCATAGATCCCCCAGGCCTGACACGAAACCCACCACCTTGCCCGGGTTAGAGATTTCTTAAATCCTCCTTCGGTCGGCTTCTGGACTGACCAAATACCTTAAGGAGCTTTCCGTCATTACTAAAGGAATCTATCTGTAACCAGTCCCAATTCCTATAGTAATGTCTCCATCCCTCGGGCAAATCAGAGTGGCTTGTCTTCTGCTCGGGGCATTTTCTGTCAGAAATGGTCATGATCTCTTTTGTCATAGCATCTCCATGCCACATACCTGTTTGAGAGGTATGTCGACTGCTCGGACTTCCTCTTGGAGAACAACTTTGAGGAAGAAGAATCACAACTTGTCAGGATAACCACCTGTAGCAAATATTTCACCAGAATGGCACCCAGAAGCTTCCCTTAACCCTCAAAGGACCTCCTTGGTCCTCTGACACCCGATACTCTCTAACAGGAATATTCCTTATCCCCTCGATACAACTGAGGCCTAACAAGTAGTATAAAAAGGTATGCATGCATACATGGAGTAGGCTTTTTTCCTCGGGCTTTCTTCTTCCTTATTTTCGGCTTTCGGCTTTCTACTTTCCGCATACTGCATTTTTCTGCTTCGAGGACGGTTTTTGACTCAAGCGTCAGAGTACCCGAGCCGGGATCTCTTCCCTGGTTTCTGGTGCTAATGTCATCGGCTATGTGTATACAAGCTTGAGGAGGATCTTTTTCCTTTGAAGATAGAGGTGTGTAGGGCTTTCATCGGTACGCGGGTGCTTTTAGAGGCAACAATCTTGCATAGGCTTTGAGTTCTTCTCATTGCTCTTACTTTCATCGCATTCGGATTACTATTTAAGCCCCTGCTTTATATCATCTCCCCACCACTTTAACTCCCCGCTTACCCATTCTTCTATCCCCATTGTTCCTAACTCCACCTTACCTTCCTTACCCTAATTCCTATCACCCTTCACAAGTTCATAACCATCCCCTTTCACTTGGAGGACTCTCGATTCCGGTCATGGCTTCTGAATGGGATCAAATTTTGACACCGTCTGCTTTTTATCATTTCTGTTCCACTGTAATTGAGGAAATGACATAACAACAATAAAGGTGAAAAGAAGGCTACGGATTGGAGTATTGAATTGTGCCTTCAATCAGTAAAAGTTGGTAGAGCAAGCATAACCTCGCATCATCGCTTTCAGCATCTATCTGATGACATGCCTTACTTAGAAGTTGATTTTACATTGGTATTTTTAGATGCTTCTGACAACATGTTCACTATCTTATTCTATTTTGTTATTTTCTCTTTCTCAATTATGTAGGATCCCACCTCCTTTCTTGTATTATGGTTCACTATCTCTCCCTATCCTTTCTAATGATGTGGGCTTCCATTCCCTAAAAGATCTCTTTGTCCCATTAACAATTCAAAACTGTCTCTCTTCATTGTTTCATTCATACTTAGCTATCTAATTCCCATCCAATTAATGACTTGGTTGAGCTTTGGGTCACTAATTTAATCAACTGATTGGCCGGTCAGCCCTGTTGTACTTGATGTCTATTTCAGAATATTTGAATACATATATAATTTGTAATGTGTTTAGAAAATAAAAATACAGCTGGTTAATGAAGGTTTGACTTCCAAAATTCTATTGTTTAATTGATTGGTCTGCTCAGGTCTAATAACCATCAAACTCAATTATTGTGACTATCTTTATTGGTCTTGACTTTCAATCATGCTGCTTGCTAAGGAATCTCACGAGGAACTCACCACACAAAATCAATGTCTTCAAATTCTTGAAGTGGCAGGAGTCTGATTATGTTATTAAAGGTTCCTTAACAGTATGAATTTTCTATTGCTCCCAAAGTTTGTTTTAAGAGTACACGAGATTTCATTTGCAGAATATGTCCTATAATAATTTTCTTGCCTTAATATTCTTAATTCAGAGATACTTTCATTTTCATCACTTCAAAAGATCTTATAGGATCATCTTGCGTGGCAAAAGAAACAAGATGATTTCTTTGTGGCTGTGTCTTTGGTTTTCATCCTTCTCTGCTGTGAGTTCAGTTGTAGTATATCAAGTTCTCCATTCATAGTGTTTCACAATGTTATCTTGGCTTTTGAGTGATGGGATTTTGCTCTGTCCAATGGTCGATCCAATCTTAATCATATGAAGCCACCTACCCAAATCATTATTGGCAGTATGACTATAATGTCTGCTCAATATGCTCCCCTCTACTTTCAATCAATCCAATGTTTATGTTTTTGTGCTGGATCTAGCTTAGAATTTGCTCATTCTGGTTTCTCTTGGTTAGATTGACCATCAATTTCTTCAGTTAAGCTGTCATGATCTAATTGGGACCAGTCCATTGAATTGTGAACTGTATATTTTGCTTTGCTTGATGTACCTGATCTTAGCTGATGCTGGAGCAGTATATAACTAAACATGGCATACCTCTATGCCAAATTAAGAAATCATGAATGACTAGTGCAAGAATCCGGTCTAGTTGTAGTCAATTCATTGAATTGTGAATGGTATATCTCACCCGATGTACCTGATCTTAGCTGATGTTGGAGCGGTATATTTCACCCGACGTACCTGATCTTAGCTGATGTTGGAGCGTATATAACTAAGCATGGCATTCCTCTACTCAAAATTAACAAACCATGAATGCCTAGTGCAAGAGTCTGAAGGCCAGTAACGGTAGAAGGTATAACATCAAGACATTGCAATAATCTAACTAATTTGATTCCCTTTAATAACCTATCACAATGATAATTAATGCTTGCAACTAGTAAAACTTGGTGGAGTTGCGATCACTTGCTTCATATTGATGTATGAAACTATAGATACATTTCTATGATACTTGGAGATATGTACACTTCAGATGCAATTACATGGTAAATTAATGCCCCAAATCAGAGATACTTTGAAAGTTGAACCTTAGTTTATCTAGACCGACTACTATCTGTGTTTGATTTGATGTATTAATGAATGCCCTCAAATCAGATACTTGTGATTGATGCTTGTCTGTGTTTGATTTGATGTGTCATCATCACCTGCTCAGTAAATTTAGGGTGAAAATGAAAAAAAAAAGAAATTGGTTTACCAATATTTGTAAGAGACTGGTAATATATTGCTCCAATTTGTTGGATAATTTGACATATTTTTGTGTTGTTACATTTTATCTGATGACTTCAGGTAGAGATTTGGGATGAAAGAAAAGTATTTGGCTCTCGTGGGCGTGGCCTAAAGGATGAGATCCTTGGTACTGCCCCTGCCCCTGCCCCTGCCCCTGCTCCTGCCCCTGCCCCTGCCCCTGTTTCAAACAATGGCAAGAGCAATTCAAATCCCATCAAATTAATTCGGAAAGATGCTGATTCAGTACGAGTAGTGAGTATACATTTAACTTTGCCTGTTTCTTCTTCCCCTTGATGGACTCAAGTATTTGACCATTTAAAGCAGATTGTTTAATGTTCATTCCTTGTGAATTTTATTCTCAGAAACTAGCTCTTGGTGAAATGCCTGAAAAGATAGTGACTGCGTATCAGTCTGTGTTTGATGAATATTCCAGCGAAGATACTGCTTTGAGCAAATGCAATGATGCTGCTCAAGTTCTAGAGAGCGTGGAAAAGAACATTGATATTGTAACTAAACAAGGTACCCCATTTTTGCAATTTTGTTTGATGGTATGTTCATTGATATTCTCTTGATCCTCTTATGACGATGTTCTTGGTCAGGTGACCAACAAGGGCCAACATTTATAACTGATCTTCAGAACCAGGAAACTGTACTCAAACAATGTATCGAACAACTAGAAATTGCAAAATCAACTAGAGCTACACTGGTTTATCATTTGACAGAAGCTCTAAAAGAGCAGGTGTTGCTTCTCATCCACCTAAGGTTCTAGGTGATAAAATTAGACTCTTCTTCTAATGCATTTTCACTTTCTACTGGAAATAAATATTTCAGGAATTTAAGCTGGATCTCATTAATGATAAGTTACAGGTAAGAACTATCTTCGAGAATTTTATAATTTCTGTTCAAGTAAATTTAATATCCAACATGCACTTTACATATCACTTTGTCATGTTCAAATACAAAAATTCTGCATCTGTTGCGACTGTATGTTATTCTTGGTATTTGGTTAATCACATCCTTCGACTTAATTGTTTTGTTTTCTATTCGAAACTGGCTAGTAGTCTGTTACCTGCTGATTCTGGGATATATTCTTTGCAAGGATATCTATTACTATGAAGTGCTACTAGTTTGTATTTACGTATTGAATGTTGATGCTTATCCTGAAAATTTTTATCACTCTTCACGGGTGCACTTTCTTGCTGGATGAAGATACAAAAGTTCTGATTGTATTTTTACTAGTGAATTAATTTCGTCATCGATCATCTGTAGATTGTTTCAATAACTTTTACATTGGAAGTCAGTTACTTGGCACTTTCACATTCCAGTTTCCTAGTCCCTTCAAAATTTTATTTGCCTCGAAACATCCACTTCCTAGTTTTGATAAGATCATGAGATAGTTAAATCAGAGATGAATTCTGACCTTTTTTATTGCTTTCGACATAAATCTATTATATTTATGTGAATTCTTCTTGAGTTAGTACTGCTTCTTTTTCCATCTCATTTCCAGATTGCCCATTCCCTCAGTGAACATGCTGGTAGCATGCGGCGCCAACGACTACTCTTGGGTACAGGGGAAAGCAGTTTTGACCCTACCTCTAGCCTACCAATATCCATTCCTCAACTTCCACCACAGCACTCTGTAACTTCGTTCGCTGGCAGCGTAAGCAGTGCAGAAGATGATCACAAGAAAGCTGCAGCTGCAGTTGCTGCAAAGCTGGCCGCATCATCATCATCGGCTCAGGTTCTATCTTCTATCCTGTCGTCTTTGGCTGCAGAGGAAGCCGCTTCCATGGGCAACAGTCTGAATTCCCAAGTCCTCTCTGATGGCCAAGCTGCTTTCCCTTTGGAGAAGAAACCCCGGCTTGAGAAGCTGATTTCCACGCCCGATATGGGCATACCTTCCTACTTTAGCCAGGCGCAGCCGCAGCAGCATCAGTCAATTCCATTTGCATCGCAGAGCAATCAGGCACCTCCAACTTTTACACCGCCACTGCCGCCTCTCCCTCCACTACCACCACCATCACTGCAGCAATTTGCACAAACAAGCGGGGTAACAAACATTGGACCTTTTCCATTTGCAGGCAGTTCACTGCCGCCTCCGCTGCTATCCCACGTGTCACTGGGGTTCACAAGACCTATCATCCCACCTGTACCTCCGCCGCCACCTCCACCACAGCAGCAGCAGCAGCAGCAGCAATCGACCTCGATGAGCTTCTACCAATCTCCAGGTGTTGGGTTCTATGGTCAGCCACAGACAGCTCCAACTGCCCAACCGCAGTGAAGCCATTACACTTTGAGGGTTGCATATGCCTGGCTATCCACTCCAGTTCTGGTATGTATGCTATCAATAGGTTCATTAATGTATCACAGATTGATAAATTAGGCCAAGTGGATCGCTGCAAGGTTGGATCAGGCGGCACTCGCCTGTAATCATCCAATGCTGAAACATTAACCCATTACTGATATGGAGAAACCCATTTGACAATGGGGAATTTACTGAATTTGTTGTAACCCTAACCAATCTATACAGATTGTGTAGATTTATTTATTTTTTAAAATATTTTTTCGGTTGTCTCTACTGTAAAGGATGATGACCCACCTACCGGCGGGGAGCAGAATTTACAAGTTTTCCCGTAGTTGTTCTTTTGCTCGAGGATGCTAATTGTCTACCCTAAATTAGCTCATTGAATCAATATATATAATTGTCATAATAAAAGTAAAAAATAAAGCTCACAATGGAATTTGCATCAAACTTGTCTTCATTCAAGATGTCAAGGTTTTTCGAATGATCCCAACTTCACAAGTGCAGCTCAGGCACCGTCTCCTCTCCTCGCTCGACGCATGACTATTCAAATTAATATATATTAACTTGTGTACGCTAAATGAGCACGAAGGATAGTTATGTCAAACGGACCGGTCTTTCAAAAATTCATCGTATGGTGATGCTGGCTGATTGATCAAAAAACTATTATATAGCGGGGTGGGATGTATATATATATACTGTGAATGTCATTCCTGAGTGAACCTGACACGCGGGCGAAACTTTTTACATATGGGGTCGCCCAAGAATGACGCCTACGGTTATTGTACAAGGTAATTTTTCTCTCTCTATATAAATTTTTTATCTTACACATCCTTATCATGCACACTCATGGGTGACTCTTATAAATCCGAGCACTCAGAAGGTAAAATTTAATTGATATAACCGATAGTTTAAAAAAAAGTAATCAAAAATATCAAAAACAAAAAAACAAAAAACAAATGCATTGGTCCTGCAGCAACTCATCCGCAGCGCACGTATGTGTATATATATATGATTAAATATTTAAATTTGGTTGTGGATTAAGCGGATTAAAAATTTAAATTTGGTTGAGTATCATTTTGAATTTTGGATTTTATTTAGTAATTGGTCTTTATATGGTATTTTGTATCCATCCTCATGGCAATTGTCATTAAGCCTTTTATAATTAAAAACCATTCTAGACTGATCTCGTTTCTGTTCAGATCCTTTGTTAACTATAAAAGCAGGGCTCCTATGTCTAGAGGTTGATCTTTGAATGTCTCCTAAAGTAAGCAGTTGGTTAATGTGCATTTTACATTCTTCAACTTCCCAATTGGTATATTTTAAGTCTTGAGCTTTAATTGTTAAGTCTGGGTTTATGATTGATAGCTGACAGTAGACTTTGTCTCGATCCCAATATTTTGTAGGATTTTCTCCTATAATTTCTAATTTTTCTAATCTGGAAATAATGGCATCTATTTCGGGCTTATGAGTGTTTACTAAGTGAAGTAATTGGTGTGGAAAAAGAAAATCACAAGGAATAGTCCACTCAAGTGGTTCAACTAATGGGCTTGAACAGCCAAGTTCTTCTAGTTTTCCTGATGCTCTTGGTAGGCCATGTCACATGTCTTTAAGTTTGTTAATGATTTACAACTATTCTTTATAGGACATTGACAATCCTCTTTAGTTTCTAGAGAGGTAGGAGGTATGAGTTGGATCTGTTTTTGAAGTGGTTGAACAATAGAAGGATAGTCAGAGACTATAGGTGATACAATAGGGGTAGTGAAAAAAATTGCATAGTCCTTAGTTAATAAAAATGCTCTATCTGCTGTAAGCAAAAAGTTTAAACCTAAAATTAATTGGATGTTTGAGTGTTGTAAAGGTTTTACCCATAATTTTGACAATGATAGTGGTGTACTATATTGTCCACAATTATTGAAAAATCTTAGATGGGTATTAGCTACAAATTTTGTACATGATAGGTGTTTACCATCAAATTGGGTACTAACTAATGGTTGTGATGCAGTTTTTATTAAGGAGGTAGGTATGATGGATAGAAGAGTGGCTTCATCAATAGTAGAGTTTGTTGCTCCACTATCAAGAAAAGCATGTAAAGTGAATTCATGACCATGAATATTAACTAGGCACTTTACTCTAATATCAAGAGTTTTTCCCGTATTACAAATGCTTGATGTTTTAATAAAAACCATATCTGTATCACTAGGTGTATTAGTAATTTGTATTTCTTTCCCTTTCCCCTTATCAACAAAAGATGATTCTTTTTCCAAAGAAGGTGTAATAATCTTGTTTATTTCTGTTTCCAAGAGATTTATTCTTGTTTCTAATACAGATACTCTTGTTTCAAGTAACAGATTACGGGTAGTATTTCCTTTAGGTATAGGCGTATTAGGAATAGTGATAGAGAATAGCTGTTGGAGACAAAGATTACATGCTTGTTTTCTACAAATTTTACATGTACCCCTTTTATCTATAGAAGGATAATGGCTACAAAAATTACAAGGAAGATTATCTGTCCCGGTTTTTAACATCCAATCATG
>JBBPFQ010844508.1:0-12363 GCA_037974815.1 Kaempferia elegans
AAATCACACAAAAGTGATCTCCGAACCAAATAGCGTAATAATGCTAAAATGGGCATAAAAGAGGGTACAAAAACATAAAATGTACACAATCAAAGCATAGTGATGTGCAATAATGATGCAATATAATAGGTATATCCTACGCACATCAGTGGAGGAGCTGGGTGTCTTGGAGTGAGGCAAGCCCACTCGGCGACGCTTGCATTGGTGCAGAGGAACGGAGTCCGACGAGGACAAGTGGGACAAGCGAGAAGGGACCTCCACAGGGAGCAGTGATGGTCGTTCGGTGGCCAACTCCTCAATGTTGGCCGCTGCATCGCTATCGGCCACTTGACTAACAGTACCCTCCCCCGTCTGTTTGCGTGAGCCAGCCAGATCACATCCTTGAATGGCTAACTAGTCAGTGGCAGCCTACTCCAACTCCTCCACATCCATCCGACGGGACATGCCAGTGAAGAGAGCCTTCATTATGACTTGGCCTGCAAGCAAAGACCAGAGAATCAGTTAGCAAAAAAGGGGAATAAACAGAGTCGAGTAACGTACTGAAGCTGTCGGAAAGGCGCGATCGAATCGGACTAAGGACGAAAATGTACAGAACGCTTTCCTCTAGCCACTTCATGGTGTCAAATTGAACGCCCGCTAATGCCTGCGCGGTCTGAAGAAAGATCGGTTCGAACTTATAGTATTTTGGCTATTTGGGCTGGTCGGGTAATACCATCTGTCAGCCCGTCGGGAAGGAGAAAGGAAGATTAGGCTTAATGAAGAAGTAATGTTTCTTCCTACCCTTATTGGATATGGGGAGGTTTCTCAAAAATACAAAGCCCGTACGGGCTTGAAAAAGAAAGGTACCTAGCTTGGATAGCTAGGGATAGAAGAAATACTAGAAAATCTTTGGTCGGAGAGGAATCCTTAGTAGCCTGAAGAGTATCACTACTCCACAGAGCACTTGGATGGAATTGAGAACCAATTGTTGTAACGGAATGCGGTAAAAATTACACACGACGATGGAAAATGGATGGATAGGGAATCGAAGAATAGACAGAAATTGGTCCAGGAAAAAAGGTAAATATCCTGTTGGCGGGGTATGAAGGCGGTGATTGCCGGAAGGTATTATGTAATTATAGGACTCCTGAATGTCAAAAGCAAATCACATCTGATCTACATCACCGCTCTCTATGTTGGAGACCGCCGATGTAAACTAGAGACTGGATATAGGGGTGGGAGCAACAATTGACATGAGACAGAAGGATGATTGGAGAAAAACTTACTAAAAAAGATGAGAATAAGGATCGTCGGAGAAATGAAGAACACCGGCAGTGAACAAGCTCGCAGAGCAATAGCGGCGAAGAAGGAGAAGAAAACCTAAGCCAGCGTATCGCAACTTCACCACGATAATTCCTTATAACCATTTTAGGGCTCCCAGTGTAGCCGTCCAATCAACTGGGAGACAATTACAATGCTAGATCTCAGTTGTTGATTTCAAATGAAGAGAAGTAGTATCGTCAACTGTCAGAGGTCAAATCATATCTCTACAGTAATCCGTCATGATCACACACTATCGCCACGCGTGGTTGACAAGTGTCCGGAGGTGTACGGGGAAATTAAATGCAGAGATCCGATGAATTAAGCCAAACACTAGGAAAATGTGGGCGACGTTCTTAGCATTAATTGAAGAACGACTAATGATATGTACAATTTTTGAGGTAATCATGCGGCCAAGCGGTCAACCACTTAGCGAGCAATTTGTCGAACAGTCGGAAATCAGATGGCTGAGCGGTTAGCCACTCAACCAACAAATTGATGGACAGTCGGAAATCATATGGCCGAACGATCAGCCGCTCAGTGATAATCATCATTTAGACCTATTATTTTAGTATAATTTATCGTTGTTTTTATCCTCTCATGTGTCCAATTATATGCATTTGATGTTTTTCATTCATTTGGATATTTTATAGTCTTCATCTCAATTTGTATACATTTGAGGATATTTTGGATATTATTTGATTTTGTTTCATATTTTGCAGGAATTGAGGTAGATGACAAGAAGGGGAGAAGAACACCGGTTTAGTCCAATTGATGATTTGGTTCAATTTCTAGAGGCTTAATGGAATTAAGATTAGAAGAAGGAGTCCGATTAGAGAGGCCAAAGCCTCATTTCAAAAGTCTCATCCAAAGCCTAATTTCAAAAGCCCAAATCTGAGCCCAATTCATTTCAAGCCAATTTGGATTCAAACAAGATTCAAATCCGGATCCATTAAGAATGAAAGGCTCAGATGCAATCTCCTCCATCACTTAAATCCAATGGAAATATCTTCATCATGTAAATGGACGGCTCAGATTCAGATCTGCATTACTTAAACTCAATGGCCAAGATTATTCTTCATGGAATTGGATGGATGGGGTTAAATCCCTATTCCTCTCACCTCTTCTCCTTACCTCACGCGAACAACCACGCAACAGAACAGATTGCGCGATTCTTCTACTCAAGCATAACCCGACGCCAAGCTCCTCCTCCTCATCTCCGGTTGGTGACGCATGCTCTTCTCAGCCGTTGGCCGACCGGTTCTTTCCTCACCCTCATCTCCAACTCTTCTACTTCCATCTCAACACATCAAGCCAAGCCACTCATCTCACACACAAGGAGCAACTCAAGCCGAAGCCGCCGGAATTTCGCATCCACCTCACCTTTGGCCACTTCTCTTTGGGTTAGAGAGAAGGAACCGAAGCTTTCACCTTCCTCTTCGGGTAGATGAGGATAGGGAAGCCCTCCTCCACCATGTTTGGGGTTCAAAATTGGTCCATTCACCATTCATCCATTCGCCATCAAGATTCGGGGTTCGAACTTGTTCCGCAACCGCCATCATCCACGAGATTCAGATTGTCCGAAGCTTGGGTTGTGTTCTTTGCTTATGTGTTTGATATGTTTTCCTTTGTGTGAGTTGATGTATTGCATTTGTGTGTTGAATGGTTGTATGAAATTAATCTTCCACATTTGAATTTCTCATACTTTGCTTAATTCAATTCATGCATATCAAGTGTTTGATGAAATGCTTCTATCATTAGTTAGCTTTTAATCATTGTCATTTCTTTAGTTTAATTCTTGCAATTCATTGTTAGTTAGGAGTTTTATGTTTACATGATGTTTGTTCTTCATTTGAATGCAAGTTAGATTAGGTTTGTTTAATGCTTTATGTTTAGTTCCATGCTTAGTTTCATTCATTGATTACTTTATGTTGCTTGCTTTCTTGCATCTTAGTTTAGGTTAGATTATGTTTTCATTCACTTGCATTATCTTTCATTTACTAGACTAACATTCAATCCAAAACAAAACCCCCAAAACACCACCTGTTTGACATCATCTGAAAGCAAATGACCTATCACTAGTTCCACGAGAGAGACGACCCGAGTTATCCCTATACTACCTTAGTGTAGGATATTCGGTACTTATTTATATTTGATACGCTCGTGGTACGGCACGTGAGCGCTTATCAGTCCACCATTGATGTCCATGTAGAAGTTCTTGGGAAAGGATTGATGGCTTTCATTATGATGCCCCGATTTGAGAGCTTCTCACATACACTTGTTAACCCATTCAATATTTCTTTAATTTTAGCATGAAGAGAAGATACTTTTTCTCCTTTTTTGAGTTTTATGTTGTTGAGTTGAGTAAGGAGAATATCTCTTCTTCCCAACTTAGCTTTTGATGTGCCTTCATGTAGCTCCACTATCATATCCCATAGGTATTTGGCACTTGTGTAGTTCCCAATCCTTGTCACTTATTGTTGTGGGAGCACATTAAGCAAATGATGGAGTGCTTGTGAATTTGCTAAGTGTTCTTCTTTTTGTTTCTTGGTCCACCTTTACTTTTTGATTGCGATGTTGCTCTCCCTAGACATCTCAAAACCATTTTTCGTAATTAACATTATATTGAATCACTTTCGAAGAATATCTCCATCCTCTTTTTCCACCAAGCAAAATCTCCTTCAAATTTGGGTGGTTGGATGTTCAAGACATCCATTTTCATGAATGTTGCTCTTCTTGGCGATTAGTCCATCAAAGACGTACATGGCTCTGATACCACTTGTTGGTGATTGGATGGTCAGCTAGAAGGGGGGTTGAATAGACGATGCCCCTAATTCGTGTTCTTCATAGAAGGTTAGTTGTGCAAGCAGAAAATACAATAACTTAAAACACAAAGAGAGAATAAACAGCTAACAATACTATTTATGTAATTTGGAGATTGCTTGCTCTTATTCCACAGCTTGTTCATGAGGTGGACGAACCTTTATCCTTCGATGGATTAGTCTCGAGCAATCTCCAGCTAAGTTTTGCTTCTTCGGAAACCTCTCACAAAGATTCCCTTCCTCTTACACGATGATAAGTGAGATTGTGAGGAAGGGAAGGCTTGTAAGCTTGGGAAATTTTTAGAGAAATAATCACTAGAGCAATAGCCTTCTTTCATGCCCCAAGCTCCTATTAAATAGGAGGAGAGAGTTGAACACAAAGTCAACCCAGCCCGGACACCAGTCGACTCACAAACCCATTAGTCAACTGGTGTGATCGTTGGTTACCCACAATGACTTCCTATGGAATCCGCGATTCTGCCATTGGCTACTTACTAGTTGACTGATTAGTCGACCGATCTTGAGGCAGTCAACTGTACAGTCGACAGCCCTTCATAGTTATTGAGCACAAATCTTTTGTGCATTTATGAACTGAGTATCAGTCGACAGACACTTTACAATTGCTCACATGCATTCTCTCCGGAGCCTCCCTTTAAAGTCCTCTTCCTTGGCCTTCGTCCCTCAGATGCACTTAAGCCTGCGGCTCCTCTCCGTGCCATCCTTCGTATTGCCTTGAAGTCTACTTCCTTTAGCTCCACTCTATTGCTCCTTGTTTGGCAGTCCCTCGGATGCACCATCCTTCACCAACTCATATACTCTAGCCCTTGGATGAGATTCTCCATACTTTATTGCACCAAGTTCGTCATGTGTTTCTCCAAGTCCTCCATGACTCAAACACATATCAAAGCAACATGAAAACGTAACTTAAACTCTTTGACACACACATCAAAAACATGATTATATATACAACTTACATCTAAGTCCCTAGAGATGTTGTAAGCATATACTAGAGTCTACCATACTTGAGTTCTAGGGAAAACACTTAGTGCATACCTGATCGAATCTAGGTTTCCGACCTTTTTTCCGAGATTCGTTATCTCCGTAATTAGCTCGTTTATATTAGCGTGCAACTATGTGACTACTTCGCCTTCTGTCAAGCGGTGATTGGTTATCTGATTTCGGATTAAGTATTGTCTCGTGAGCTTGGCTTCGGAGGTCCCTTCGTGAAGCTCTAGGGATTTTTCCCAGAGCGCTAAGTAGATGGAATTCAACTTTCCCATTGGCTATGAACTCTGCTTGTTATTTCTTAGTCCGATTTTCTTCTTTCTTAATTTCACCGTTGTTGTTGATAGGGGATACAAAACCATTATTTATAATTAAAATGATATCAAAATCAAATTTTAAGTATACCTCCATCTTCTTTTTCTAATAAGCAAATTCTCCCTCAAACTTCGGCGGGTGGATACTTGGTCCAACCATTATCATTGCTTCAGTTGGCAGTTAGTCCTTCTGAGGTAGTTGAGCTCTGATACCACTTGTAAATCCCTTATGGCAGGCATGAGGGGGTGAATTTCCTATCAAATCAAAAATACCTTTCTTAAACTAATAGGCTTATGCAATCACTCATTTAATAAAGAAATAAAACTACATTAATTAAGATGTATGAGACATAATAAAATTTACTTGGAATGCAATCAGAGGATTGCTACTCCAAGATAAATACTGCTCAAGTCGACGTTACTCCTTCTTGAACGAAACATCGGAGGCGGAGAAGCCTCGCACATGAAAAGAATGATCAGAAATGAAAAAGGTTGCAATATAAGAGAGTATAGAAGTGTGTTGTTTCAAATAAGCTGGATCATGGCTCTATTTATAACACTGGTCAAAATCTGAATGTTGAGGTTCTGGGTGCTCAGACTCAGTTTGGGCGCCCCCAGCCAGATGCCACATAGCAACTCGTAAACGATAACTGGATAAAAATTTATTCACTTCCGAGCGCCCGGATTGTGTTGAGCTGGCACTGTGCTCAATGACTATGCGATGCGGATCACCTAGGCACTGGTGGTCCGGTCACCTGGGCACTGGTGGCGCCCTGAATGGTCAAAGTCAACCTCACATTGAGTTTGACTCGGGTTGACCCCGGTCACCTCCTATCGCTTCCAGTCGTTTGGGTGATATCGGACATTCGGAATAGGGCTCACCTTAACCCATTTTCCATCCATCCTCGAGCGAGTTTCCTCCCTAGTTTCTCATCCCTTGGATAGTCATAAGCGCCCTTCTCACTCCACCAGTGAACTCTTCCACAACTTCTCGTCCCTCAGATGCGCTGAGTTCGTTAACTTTCTTCCTGCACTATCCTTCCCATCCCCCACATCATTTGTTTGACTTCTTATGTTCCTAAGCTCTTGCACACTTAGACATAATGTTAGAACACCACAAGACCTAACCTAACTTGGTTGATTACATCAAAATCAACCTGGGGACACCAACACTTTCATCCCAAGTGACCTTGAGATTCTTTTGTTTGCATCTTCTTGGCCTTTTATTTTTCTCCTTAATCTTTGGGCAGTTATCTTTGATGTACCCTTCTTCATTGCATATGTAACTATTGGTGTCCCAAGTTGGTTTTGATATGATTAAGTTAGTTAGGTTAGATCCTGTGATTTTCTAACCTTTTGTCTAAGTATGTAGGAGCTTAGGAACACAAAAAGTCAAGCGAAAGACGCGGCTGATGAGAAGGATGGTGCGGAAGAGAGTCGACGGGCTCAACGCATCCGAGGGACGAGAACCTGCGGAAGAGTACAAAAGTGGACGAGAAAAACACACGTAGTCGTCCGAGGGACAAGAAGCTGGGGAGAAAGCTCGCTTGAGAAAGGACGGAAAATGGGTTCGAGTGAGCCCTATTCTAGATGTAAGAAATCACCCAAGGAACCAAAAGTGACTGGAAACAAATGGAGATGATCAGACAATAAATAATGTGATGTTGACTTGTGGTGAACCTAGTTGGTCCGCGGCGAGTATCCATTATGTGGGGTGCCAGTTCAACAAGCCTCTACGCAATCGGACCTGGTCCCGGCACCTAGAACTGGATAAATTATTATCCAGTTAGCACAGAAGAGCCATTGTGGACAGCGCCTGGACCAAGTTTGGGCGCCTGGAAGGCTAACGTTTAGATTTGCTCCAAAGATTTAAATAGAACTTTGGTGCACCTTATTTGAAACACCAAACCTTTTGTAACTTCTTGTATTTGAGTTGGGACTTTCTGAACTTTAAATTCTATGTACGATGCTTCTCCACCTCCGATGAAGGATTTTTCAAATAGAGCTTCAACTTCCTTGGAGTAGTAATCCGCTGATTGTGAAACCAAGTAAATCATCGTGTCTCATACTCGCCTTTTTTCTGCTTAATTTCTTTATTATAGGTGTGTTGGTTTAGCTTATAATTGTACGAGAAAGGTTTTAGTTTCTAATTGCAGACTTATCGACCTCCTCTTATCGCTCTCAAGGGTCCTACAATTGGTATCAGAACCCAATAGCTTCTGGAAGACTAATCGCCAAACGAATCACAAATGATGACCAGAACAAGTATCCACCCGCCGAAGTTTGAAGGAGAATTCAGACAATGGAAATGCAAAATGGAGGTATACTTTAAGATTGCCTTTGATATTTATCTAATCTTAAAAAATGGTTTTCTATCCCCTGTCGACAATAACGGAAAAAGCAAGAAAGAAGAGCTATGGACGAATAAAGAGCAAGCATAGTTAATGGCCAACGGAAAGGTGGAGTTCCACCTACTCAGCGTGCTACCACCTCAAGAGGTAAGTCGGATCAGACCTTACTGCTCAACAAATTAGCTCTCGGAAAAATTCCTAGAGCTTCATGAAGGCACTTCTGAAGCAAAGTTTATGAGACGTGTCCTGCTCTAGAACCAGATTATGAACCTCAAACTAAAATAAGGTGAAAAGGTTACGCAACTACATGTGCAACTGAAGGAGCTAATAACACAGTTAACGAATCTCGGCAAAAAGGTAAGCAACCGAGACTCAATTAGGTATGCCTTAAATGCATTTCCAGGAACTTAGAATTGGTCCACTTTAGTTGATGCTTATTATACCTCTAGAAACTTAGATATAAGTAGTCTAGAAGAACTATTCTCTACCTTTGAAATTCATTAATCAAGATTTGCAGACCAAATTAAATAGTCAAATGTGGCACTAAATGTAACAAGGAAGGATGAATCCGAGTCAGACTCGTTAGTAGAAGAAAATGAAGCGGCACTAATGTTATGTAATCTAAATAAGTTTTTTAAGTTTAATTAGATCTTTAAGTCGCAAGAAAAGAAACAAAGAAGAAAAGTCAAGTGCTATAATTTCCATGAAGAATGGCTTATCAAGGATGACTATCCAAAAGTCAATAGCAGAGACAAGTCTACCTGAAGCATAAGAACCTAAAGGAAACTTGGGACGAGTCCAGCTCTGAATCAGAAATCAAAAAATGGGGAGATTGTTGTTCCCCAGGCTGGTTTGGATGTGATCAACCATGTTAAGTTAGGTTAGGTCATATGGTTTGCTAACCTTGTGTCTAAGTGTTCAGAGCTTAGGAAAATAAGAAGTAGAGCGAAAGACATTGCGGACGAAAAGGATGGCATAGGAGAGAGTCGATGGGTTCGACGCATCTGAGGGACAAGAAGCTATAGAAGAGTACACTGGCAGAGGAGAAGGACACACACGGTGTTCCAAGTGATGAGAAGTCGAGAGAAAGCTCGCTCGAGGAAAGGAAAGAGGTTGGGTTTGAGTGAACCATATTTAGAGGCAAATGGGATCAACCCGGGTGAAAGTTAACATAATGTTGACTTTCGGAGTCCAGGGCACCTGGACCGTCTAAGCACCAGGATGACCCAGGCTCCTGGGTAGTCAGCGGTGAGTAGCCATTACCTATGCCTGCCACCTCAGATCTGTACCAGAGCTATATATAGAGTTCTAGTCCAATGTTTTCAGACACCAAACACTTCTATAGTCTTTGTACTTTGAGCTTTTAGTTTACTAGGTTTAATTTCTGTGTACAAGGCTTCTTCGCCTCTAATAAGGAGTATCGAAGAAGAAATTGAGCTTCAACTGCCTTGGAGTCGCAATCCGTTGATTGTGATACTAAGTAAATCGTCGTGTGTTGGTTTACCTTATAATTGTCTGAGAAAGGTTTTAATTTCTAATTGCAGGCTTATCAACTTCCTCTTGTCGGCCGCAAGGGTCCTACAATCTGGGCATACCTCCAAATGGGATATCACTCGGAGAGCATAGAGAAACCCGCTTATAACATGGCCTCCGACTCAGGAATCAGGATAAACGCCCGACTGGCTCATGGTTTGGATGACACAGGGAAACCTGCTATAACCTGGTGCTAAGACATAGGAGTTTAGGTGTACCTCTGAATGGGATTCTACTCGAAGAGAATGGGAAAACCCGCTTATAATCAGGTCCCCTAGCTCAGGAGTCTAGATAAACACCCGACCGGCTCGCAGTTTGGACGGCACGGGGAAACTCGCTTATAATCTGGTGCTAGAGTCTACTCATATACGCACTCAGATAGGAGAATCCTGTGTTTTCTATTCGATACATAATTTGGATAAATTACATGAGCATACAAGAAATTCTCTAGGCCCTATAGAGCTGTAGATGATTTGCACTCCAGGTTTGGTCCAGCTTTTTCCCCTTGGCATCCTCCATGTAGTATGATCCCGCTGAGAGTTTCTTGATGATAGTATAAGGTCCTGCCCATTGCGGTTCTAATTTGGAGACGTCGTCGACCGATTTGATATGCTTCCATACTAAGTCTCCTTCTAGAAAAATTTGAGGGACTACACTTCGGTTGTACTGCTGCCTCATCCGATGGCGATAGGCTATGAGTTGGGCGGCTACTTTGTCAGGTACTTCTTCCATCATGTTCAGCTCCATAAGATGTCATTTGGCGTTGTCTTTACCTTATATAATGTTGCCTATCAGATTCTACTACAATTTTCTACAAGCACCACTGCTTCTCGTCCATACACCAAATGGAATGGAGTGACGCTTGTAGCTTGTCGAGGAGTTGTATGGTAGGACCCCAATACAATTGGCAACTCGTCCACCCAGCTGCCTCCCACGTGGTCCAACTTTATATTGAGACATCGAATGTTCTCCTGATTGGTAACTTTGGCCTGACCATTGCTTTTAGGATATGCCACTGATGTGAATGACTGCTGGTTGTCGTAACTATCACACTATTCTTTAACTTTGCAACCCTGAAACTGTCTTCCATTGTCGGAGATTAGCCAATGAGGTATACCAAATCAGCATATGATCTTCTGCAAAAAAAAAAACTTGATGATCATTCGCTTAGTTATCTTGGCCAACACTTTTGCTTCTACCCATTTGAAAAAATAGTCTAAAGCCACTAGTAAAAACTTCTGATATTGGGTTGCCATAGGAAAAAGATGAACTATGTTTATTCCTCATTGGTCAAACAAACACGAGACCAGTCAAGAACTCAGTTGGCTGATGTGGGATGCTCTAGTGCTTTTGACATGACAGACATGAGGAAACTGAGCGAGCCACATCCTCTTGTAATGTAGGTCAAAAATAGCCTTGCAACAGTACCTTCTGAGCAAGGGAACGACCATGTACATGACTACCACAGGAGTCCAGGTGCACCTCTTGCAAGATGTACGGAATGTCATCCAGTCCAATGCACTTGAGTAGAGGCCTAGAGAAGGCCTTCTTATACAAGTGATCTCCTATCAGGGTGAATCAAATGACACACTTTTTCAGTAGTCAAGCGTCATTCTACTCGATCGGCAACTGCCCCTGTTTAAGGAATGCGATCAGAGGTGCTCTCCAGTCTCCTTCTATCTCTAACTCTGTCTGCCTTTCAATCTAGGACATTAATAAGGTCTTCTCAATCAGCTTATATAATCTCCAAGGGATTAGAGCACCCACCAATTTGGCTAATTCATCTACTTTTTATTTTTTTGACCAAGAATTCTTATGAATAGCTACTTCTTGAAAATCAGCCCTGAGCTTCTCAAACGCTTCAGCATACATTCTTAGCCAATCACTGCCAATCTCAAATCTACCCATGAGTTGTTGCGCTACTAGTTGTGAATCTGAGTGAATGAGGACCCGAGTGGCACCCACGTACTTGGCGGCCTGCAGACCAGCGATTAAGGCTTCATACTCAACTTTATTATTAGTCGCTATGTAGTCTAGCTGCACGAACAATTGTATGCGGTCCTCTCGTGGAGACACCATAAGTACACCAATCTCACTGTCTTGTCAAGCAGACGATCCATCCACATATATTTTCTATGTTTCTTCTTCTTGTGGCTCATGAACTTCAGTGATGAAATCGGCGAGAGCGTGTGCCTTGATCGTCGTTCGGGGCTGATATTGTATGTCGTATTCACTTAATTCCGTTGTTCATTTGATGAGCCGACCGGATGCTTCAGGATTAATAAGTACCCGACTGAGCGCACTGTTGGTTCGTACAATGATTGAGTGCGACAATAAGGAAGGGCGAAGCCGGCGAGAAGCTAACACAAGTGCATAAGCCAATTTTTCTGGTGTCGTGTAGCGACACTCGACATCCTTTAATATATGGCTAAGAAAGTACACGGGCTGTTGTTCATTTTCTCGCTTATGAACTAAGACTGACCCGACCGCTTCGGCAGTTGCCGATAAGTACACGAATAGTGGCTGACCACCAGTGGGTTTGGCTAGTATAGGCAGATCGGCCAAATATTTCTTTAATTCTTCAAAGGCCTTGTCGCAGTTTGAGTCCCACTAGAACTTCTTCGCTCGGCATAGAATTTTGAAATAGGGGAGACTCCGATCGGCCGTTTTAGAGATGAATCTTGATAAGGCTGTTATCCGACCGGTCAGCCGTTGAGCCTCATTCAGGTTCCTTGGGGGAGCCATGTCTTGTAGTTCTTTCACCTTACTCGGATTGACTTCAATTCCCCGCTCGGTTACAATGTAGCCTAAGAACTTCCCGCCTTTTGCTCTAAACAGGCATTTGAGAGGATTGAGTTTTAGTCCATATCTTCTCAGGGTACGTCAAGTCTCTTCAATGTCTTTACATAGACTCTCCGCTCGGCGAGATTTGATGAGGATATCATCCACATAGACCTACATGTTCCGCCCAATTTGTTCTTTGAACACTTTGTTCATAAGCCGTTGATAGGTTGCACTGCATTTTTTAGTCCGAACGGC
>JBBPFQ010844722.1:0-12360 GCA_037974815.1 Kaempferia elegans
ACTCTCTCCTGCGCCACTCTTCTTGTCCGCTGTGTCTTTCGCTCGACTTCTTGTGTTCCTAAGCTCCTGCACACTTAGACACAAGGTTAGCAACACACGTGACTTAACCTAATGTGGTTGGTCACATCAAAATGAGTCTGGGGACCAACAATCTCTCCCTTTTTTATGTGAGCAACCCTAGTTAAGTTAGGGTAACTTAAAACATTAATAAACAGTAAAATTGACTAAGGAAAAAATTTATAAAAATTATTTACTATCCCTTAAACTTAACAAATCTCCCTCTTTGATTACATAAAAAATTGAGGGTGAAACATATAATGAAGTCCTAAGTTAAGCACAGTAAAAATATGAACTTGGAAATTTCTAAAAAAAATTAAATCTTTAAACATAAAATAAGTTATACTTAAATAATTTGACAAAATTATTTTTCGAGATCAAAAAATTATGAAATTTTTTTCCAAATGTTGGAAAAATTAATTCCACAAACAGAAAACTATATTTCTTAAAAATTTAATTTTTAACTATTTTTAATATTTAAAATAATTATTTTGATAGAAAAATCATAGAAAATTTATTTTTTGTTAGAAAATTTTAAAAAATTTCTCTAAGTGTAATTTTCTAATTTCTAAGAAATATAAAAAATTTGAACATTATTAAACTAGAGATTTTCAAAAATAATTTTTTAAATAAAAATTGATATTTTCCAAGAAAATTTCTAGAAAAATATAATTTAATTTCCAAAAATTATTATAATTTTTATGTACCTGTAAAATTTGTACTTAACAACATAAAAAATTAAGATTTGAAAAACAAAATTCAAAGAAATTTTAAATTTTAAATTTTAAAATAAGATTGTTTTTTCAAAAATTCATAAAAATAGTATAATTGTCAGAAAATTTTAAAAAATTTTCTGTTAAAAGATAATTTTTATATTTATCATAAAAAAATAAATTTGTAACAAAATATTTACAAATTTAAATAAAAAAAATCAGTAAAATCAATTTCAATTAAAACATATAATAAAAAATTATGCTAATAATGATTTTGGAACCCAATAGAGGTTCCTATCAACTGGGTTGACTAAAAATTTTCTTGGAATATATTTTTGAGAAATTTTTGTAATTTGACCTTTATAAAATCTGTAAAACCAATTTAAATTAAAATAATTAATTCTATATGAACATGCATTGATTCTCATTGAATTTTCTAACTTTTTTAATTTTTCTTTTAGTTTTTTATTTTATAATTTTAAATTGTCAAAATCAATTAACAGACATGATTTTGCTAATACTCATTTCATTTCAAATTTTTCTTTTTCTAATTTTGTCATTTCTTTTGTTAACATTTTAATAAAGTTGAAAGACTGCTTAGGAGTTAGGGCATGTACCTGACTTACTTGTTGTGCTAAGTTTTCCCCTCCATCGTAGCTCTTTTCCGATAAGGCTCTCCCTTCCTCGATGCTCTCCTCTGATGAAGATTCTCCCCTGAGTCAATGTTCATCTCCGAGTCGTCTTGCTGACTTACCATTAGTACAAGTCCGACGAAAGCTTTGATTTCGGATTCAGAGCTGGACTCCTCCCAGGTCACCTTCAGGTTCTTGTGCTTTGTATTGAATTGTCTTTTTCCTTTGTTCTTGCTTTTCTTGAGTTTAGGGTAGTCATCTTTGATATGCCCTTCATCGTGGTAGTTATAGTACCTTACCTTCTTTTTTTTTCTTTCTCTTCTTTCTTGCGACTTAAGAAATTTATTAGCTTTAAAAATTTTATTGAACTTCCTTACCATAAGAGCTGCTTCTGATTCATCGACTGAGGAGTCAGACTCGAGTTCAACCTTTTTCAAGGCTTTGAAGGCTATGTTTTGTTTTGATTCTTCCCTTGGATCTACACACCTTGATTCATGTATTTCAAATGTAGAAAATAATTTTTCTAATGTACTTATTTCTAAATCCCTAGATATGTAATACGCATCTACTAAGGCGGACCATATTTGATTTCTCGAAAATGCATTAAGAGCATACCTGATCAACTCTCGGTTGGTTACCTATTCTCCGAAGTTTGTCAATTCCATTATTAGCTAATTCACATTCGCGTGCAGATGTGCTACTTTCTCACCTTCTTGTAGTTGGAGATTTGTGAGTTGGTTACGAAGCAAATCTCTCCTAGCAAGCTTGGCTTCCGTGGTTCCCTCGTGAAACTCCAAGAACTTTTTCCAAAGTTCCTTTGTCGACTCGTATTCTCCGATTCGGCTGACTTTTTGCAGAGGCATCATGTTTAGTAGGTGGAACTCAGCTCGTCCGTTTGCTCCTTCTTAGTCCATTGGATTTCTTCTTTAAGTGTTCCTTATTGATCCGTAGGGGCTACAAAACCATATTTAATTATTAAAAGTATTTCAAAGTTAGTTTTAAAAAATACCTCTATTTAAAAATATTTCCATAAAGTGAATTCTCCCTTAAATTTCGGCGGGTAGATGTTTGGTCCGACCATCTCTTTGGTGCTTCGGTCGACGGTTAATCCTTCTGAAGCGAGCATTGCTCTCATACCACTAGTAGGAATGTGTAAGACCGAAGAACGGATGTCTTTTATCTGCAATTAAAAAGAATACCTTTCTCGAACACAAACCAAACACAATAATTAAAAATAAAATAATCAGAAAGTAAAGTACGAGACAAACGTGGATGATTTAGTTGGATCACGATTAGTCGATCAGTACTCCAAGATGGTTGAAGTTCTAATCAATTAAACTTCTTTTGCGGAGGCGAAGAAGCCCCATACAAGTCATTGAAGATCAGAAATTTGAAAGCTCGAAACAAAAGAGTTTACAGTGTTTGGAATATTAAAAGCAGAAGAATCGGAACTTTATTTATAGCTCTGGTAGAAAAGTGAACATTGGCTTTCCAGGCGACCGGATCAGGTCCGGGCGACCCCAGGTCGATGCCACATCACCAGGGTCGTAACGACACTGTGATAATATTTTATTGGTCTCTGGGCACCCAGACCATGTCCGAGCGCCCGTAATGTACTAAATTCAATCCAAAGCAAAGGTTATGCGTCGCGGACCACCCAGTCACCTTGGACCGAAAAAGTCACCTCATGTAGACTTTGTCCCGGGTTGATCCCGTTCGTCTCCTGTTGCTTGGGTGATGTCGGGCATCCGGAATAGGGCTCAACCGAACCAATTTTCCGTCCTCCTCGAGTGATCTTCCTTCCGGCTTCTCATCCCTCGGAACGTCGCGCAAGTCCTTCTCGTCTGCCGTTGTACTCTTTCGCAGCTCCACGTCCCTCGGATGTGTTTAGTCCGTCGACTCTCTCCCGCACCACCCTTCTCATTCGTTGCGTCTTTCACTCGACTTCTTGTATTCTTAAGCTCTTGCACACTTAGACACAAGATTAGCAACACACATGACCTAACCTAACTTGGTTGGTCACATCAAAACCAGCCTGGGGACCAACACAGGCAAGATCTCAAATGACCGATCGAGCGGATTGTTCGGTCGGTCAAAGTTGTACGTCGACGGATCAAAGAGCACGGGTCGTTAAGTAAAGCTCCGAACGAACGACCGACTGAGTAGGACGCTCAGTCAGTCACCTCCTTTCAGAAAAAGCTCATGGAGTGAGTAGAGCATCCCCGAGCAGGTCAAAACACAGACCGAGTGGAACACCTAATGGGTCAATTCGGCCAGCCAACTACTTAAAGAAATTGCACATGGACTCTAGTCGACCATAACGAGCAACTGATTGGTCACTAGCCCGGTCGGATGACAAGGGTCGTTCGGCTACAATTTCACCTACCCTCTTTGTCGCCTGGTGCAACAATCAAATCAAAATATCGACTGTCAGAAGATATGATCTGTATTGCCTTATACGGAGGAAGCTTCCCAAATATGATACGTATAAATTGCTTGCCTAATTGAGAAAAGGTAATAAAGGAAAGGCGGCAAGATGTCACAAATGTTCGCCCTAATTTTGGAAACTTCTCGATCTCCGTGCCAGGTAACGCCCTAATATAAATAGAGTCTTTCATAACCCACGGAGGTAGACAAGAAATCATGATTCATATTTTCTTCTCTATTACTCCTTAAAATCTACAGTCGTTGGACTGACTTAAGCATCGGAGGACCAGAGCCAGGGACGCCTTCCCTGGACTGGTTGCTAATGCTCTATTTTGAGTTGTTTGTTTATGCGTAGGATCCAGAAAATTTTCAAAAAGTTCCATCTCAATCTTTTCTAAGTCTTCTACCGTGACACGTATACGTTTTCCTCCCTGATTTCTATCCCCGTGTTTCAAGACAGGATCTCACATATAAAAAAAAAAAGAAGGAAAGACCAAACGGTGGCCCACCAAGAGACCTAGTAAAGGTAAAAAAGTAAATAAAGTACAAAAGTGAGCAATGTGTAAGTATGAGCTAGAGAATAGTTCTTTGAATCACAGTCATACATATAATTATTTTGGGATGAGGATCATATGGATATTATTTCTATTGATTCTAACGTGAATATCGAAAATACTTTTTTAAAGATATATTGATTCCCTATAATAATAGAAAATATACATCTAAAATTTAAAAATTTAGAGAAATGAATGAAATCAAAATATTGATTAAAAGTATCAAATATCAACTAAATAAATATTTTAAATAGTTTTAAAATCCTAAAGACGCAAAAGTCAAAAATAATCCTTATACGATCATAAAATTTATTCTAAACTTCCAAAAAAAAATTTTAAACTATATTTTTTGAACATAAAATACATATCTCTAAATGAATTTCGATTTGATATATTATACGTCTCATGATTCAATCCAAATAAAAAATTTCGACCTCTAAAAGTGTAGAATTGCAGGATTATAAAATCATATTCATCTCATAAGATCCTAACTATCCTACTATGTGGCAAAGGTTTTTCGTTCGCCCCAGCGCCTCCGCTTAACTATCCTACTATGCGGCAAAAGCGATTCGTTCGCTCCAGCGCCTCCGCCTAACTATCCTACTATGATTCTGTAATAAAAAACAATCTCAAATTGATCTTGAATCAATTTAGTGCTTCCAAATCGTAAAATCATACAATCCCTACTATCTAAATTGTGATTTTGCAAACCATGAGCCTGATGAGAGGGCATGGGAGATGGCGAGGATGGACACACTAATGTTGCAACGAGGGGGCATAAAGCTCATGACAGGGAACTTCATCATTTTAACCAATTTATATTTTTTAAAATCATTTAATCATTTTCCTCCGTTTCCTTTCATCCTTTCCTCTATGGGAACTTCATCCTTTCCTTTCGTTTATGGGAAGTAAACGACGGCACACATGCCCCTTTTAGTAGATTAGACCTTTCAAATAGTTAATTGAATTTTAACAGCGGTGTAAGATTTTTTTTTTAAAAAGTATTTGGTTAAATTTATTAAAAACAGCTTATAAGTTTATACAACTACTAAGTTATTTTAGGAGCTTACAAGCTGCTAGTTCTTATTTTAAAAATAAAGTGTTTGGATAAATTTATTTTAAATAATTTAAAAATATTGATATGTTTGGTATTATAAGATCTTTTTATTAACAAAATTATTAAAAAAAAGGTATAATTCTAAAAAGGTATTATTAATTTTTTTTTATAATTACGCGTAGAAAATAAGTATATAAAATAAAATTAGATAGAAAAAAATAAATTCTAATTGAGTTGGAGAATTTGTGCACCGGGAGAGAAGAAATAGAAAGGAGGGTTGGAGACTTCGTATGCTGTGAAGAGTAGATGACAATGTGCCGAAAAAAGAAATCGGTGTAAGGAGAGTTGTTAGCTTTGTAAAAATATATAGAGGATAAAACAAGAATTAATAAAAATATATAAGGATATTTAAATTTTTTTTTTGTTAAAATAAGATCTTTTTAAAAAAAAATAGAATCTTCCTTATTTTTTTAAAAACATCTTATAAGGTGTTAAATTGCTTATTTGGACAACTTCTAAATTATTTTAAAAAAATTATATCAAATAAATTTAAAGAGCTTATATTAATCAATGGATATTTATGAAAATTTTTTAATTTGTTTTATGAATCGATCATAGCTAATCGATTCAAATAAGTGTGAAAATGTATTGCAAATTTTCTTGCTTTTCTAATTGTCCTCCTCCGTCTGTTATTTGCTTTTTCGGTCGACACCTCCAAGTAAACATAAAAAAAGTCCGATCTTTCTTCCCTAATCCGATTCAAAGCCCTACCATCCCTCAGGCTCCCCTTCCCGGCGCTCGAAGCCCTTCCCGTCGCCGACGGTTATCGCACCGATGGCTCCCATTTTCGCAGAAGGTGACGGGGTAGTTGCCGCGATCGACTGAATTCCTTCGATCTGAGCCTCCTCCTCTGACGCTGTCCCTTGGAGATGGCCATGGTCCCGCCGCCATCCGTGCAGCCATCTAGGCAGCCGCCTCCTCCTTCCTCGGCTCTCCTCCCGATACTGATCGGAGCAGCGGAGAGCTTCGGGCCATGGACTGCAATCTCGTTTCCCTGTGTGACCATATCCAGGTGGAGGGATTCCACTCGGGCGCGTTCTCCGATGTGGTGGTGCAGGCGATGGGCTCCACCTACCGCCTCCATCGCCTCATTCTTTCTCGCAGCTCGTATTTCAGGTGCAGTTCTGTTCCATACTAGATTGGTTTGTGGAATTAACTCTCTTGATCTCTACATGTTCGAAGTGAAGGACTAAGTAAAGGATTGTGTTTTTTTTAAATACTTTTTGCTACTTTGGATTCAGGTTCAAACTTTGCTCAATCTGCTAGGGTGGTTGTGTGTGACTATATTTCTTACGGTTTTTTGCTTTCCTTGCAAAACTTGATTGTTGAAACTTAAGCGAATGTAACAGAGTACTCTCATTTTTCCTTTGAAATAACATGAAATAATGGATTACTTTTGATCTCTTTCTACACCATTTTCTTATTTTTCTATATAGGAATATGCTTCATGGTCCTTGGAAGGAAGCTGGTGCACCTACACTAGTGTTGAATATTGATGATTCTAATGTTAATTCAGAGGCAATTGCGGTGGCTTTAGCGTACCTCTATGGGCACCATCCCAAACTCAATAACACCAACGCTTCTCGTGTTCTAGCGGCTGCTTCTTTTCTAGACCTTCAGGTGTTGTGAATTACTTTTGTATGGACCTAAAATATTTTTGAGTCTACTATTTTTGTTTATATATATCATTTTACTTGCAGGATCTTTGTGCTATTTGCACTGATTTTATCATATCCGAACTTTCCACTTCAAATTTTTTATCCTATCAGGTGAGTGTTGACTCAGGCTTGTAGAAATTATGAAGATATCATTTTCATTGATAAATGATATGCATTCTTAATTGGTTAGGTGTTTGCTGAAAGCCACGACTATGGCATACATGGCGAGCGAGTTAGTAATGCATGCTGGGGATATCTTTGTCAAAGTGCAACCAAGGAATTGATAGAGGTCAGACATTGTTTTTATTCAATACAGCATGGTCTCTAGTATTACATATTAATGTACAAATTTTTTGTGCTTTATTGAACATTCAGGTTCTTCTACCTAAGAAATATTGCAATTTGCAAGTAGAATGTAAAAACTTGGAAACTCTAAAGAGAAAAGTGAAAATTTCTCTAATTGAAGAAGATGCAAAACTATCATGAACTATTGTTTGATAGAAAATAAGGTCACACTTGGAATAAGTTACTTCATCTTAGATTTAGTTGCAAAAGAATTTGAGAGCTACTGAGCCAACTCAAATAAGAGGATTTTGTTTCATTTATACTTCCCAATAAACATCAATTTATCACAATTTTCTGAAGTAAAAATAGTTTGTAATATGATGATTATCAAAACCTCAATGATAATGATGCTTCCTAGAGAACATTACAAAATTTTGAACTTTTTTTTTGCATTAGTATACATTTGCTCTATTGACAATTGTTAAAATCTTGATTATGCTATCAACCAGTACTTGAATTATTGTTTCATATAATAATGTTAGATTATTTCATGAGATTATAGATGTAAAACAACTATCCTTTTTTGTCCCAATTCACCACATAAAGTTTACACCTAGCACAGATGGCACACATGCAACTCAATGAGAAATTGGTCTGTCTTCCGGTCAACAATTGCATCAATACATACTATGATAAAAGCTTCATACATGCCAAATCATCCTGTAAAATGTATAAAGAAAAAAATCAAGAAATGTTTAGTAAAGAATGGAGGGTCTCAGAAGATTCATAAATATAGTGTTAATTTGAAATGTTGGTTCACTTATTTATTTATTTATATTACAATTCAACTATCTTAGTAAAGAATGGAGTGAAGTAGCTTCCTAGTAACTCACGTTTTTATTTATACCCATTGCACATGGATATTGCCTCTGCAACTTGATGTGGACAATTTTACGTACTTGGCCTCTTTGTTATCCTTTCATGTTTTCGTTTCTTTTTGCTTGCTTGCTTTGATCATTGTTGTTTGGTTTCTAAAAACTTCTGTCGATAGGTGTTACCAAAACTTTCTTCACAAACTCTGCATGCATTGCTTACGTCCGATGAACTATGGATACCAAATGAAGAGAAACGGTATATCACATTCTAATGGTTATAATTCCCTTTACTAAGATGCAAATTTATTAAAATGCTGCTTATTATATTTTTTAATGAAGGTTTGAACTCGCACTATACACACTACTAGCAAAAAGTGCCATATCCGAGGCAGAGAATTCTGCACAAACAAGCTCTAGTACAGAGGCAGGTGTTACAGGTACAACTAGGCACAAGCTTATGAACTTCATTGATAATAACTGCAGTGAACAGCTAATAGAGCCTGATTTACAACGATTGGGCATACAAGCACATTTAGAAGGACAAAAAACTGCACATAATATATTGGTCGAGCTGGCTGATTATGTAGTGGACTTCCATGCGAGTTCTTCAAAATCAATACATGAAGGAACTTCTAGTCCAGTGCAAAATTCAAGGTATTCCATCTCAAATACAGATGTAGTCCTTGCATATTTATCTGATGTAAATGCAATAAGAGTATCCTATTCATAAATTGCATCAGGAATGGTATTGAAACTGCTAGAAATGAGGCTGCCATGGAAGGACCATCTGGAGAAAGCCCTTGTTCCAATTTAAACAATAATGTCTGGCTTGCTAGGGAACAATCAAGAGAGTCTCTGATCAGCCTAACCACAAGTGAAACAGCTCGGAATGATTGGGGAAGGTCCAATGTGTCCATATGGGGTGGTAGAATAGTAGGTAGGAGACAAGCCACAAGTGCTGATGGTAGCTCATCCCTAAGGGACGAGGAGTTTGATGCTTTCATGAAAATATTTGAAGGGGGCTCTCTTCTTTACTGCAACATGACCTTTGAGGCACTTTTAAATGTCCGAAAACAACTAGAAGAGTTGGGTTTTCCCTGTAAAGCTGTAAATGATGGCCTTTGGCTGCAAGTTAGTATATAAACTCCATGAATGGTTCTAATTGCTAATATATATTTTTTTCTTCTTCAATTTCTTCAAGATGTTATAAGATCTAAGAAATTTGTTCTGTTGTTACAGATGCTTCTGTGTCACAGGGTTCAAGCAATTGGAGCTGATACCTGCAAAAGTTGTTGCTTGCCAAACAGTTCATGTGCTTGTAGACAGGCTTATGGATATTCACATGGAGGTAATCCAGTTGGCTATTATAGACAAGAACATGAGAGGAGAAATTCTAGTAGGAGTGGGAATATATACCTTTCAGATGTCCAGGGTGAGGGAAATGGTCTGTTTGGTCCTGTTCGTGTTCATGTAAGGGGAACAATTGATGGACTTGCAGGCATTGGACGTGGAACTTCATATGAGCCTGGTACAGCTTGGCCCCCTACACGATATGTTTATTCTCGTGTTCCAACAGCTCTAGGCACTAGGAATTCTCAGCAGGGACTTGCTCATGATGAACCAGAAGCACGGGTTGATCTTAATGATGTGCCAAATGATGGCTTAACAGCTTTGGTTGGCCTTGTGCAAGGAAACACTCTTGTTCATGTTGCAGAGCAAAGAGGAAGAGTATATGAAGTAGACGTCCAGAACACGTTTTCTGGCGGTGTTTCTCACCCTGGAGCATCTGATATTTCATCTCAAATGTTGGACTCTCAGGATCATTCCATTGGCCTTGAGTGGGAAGGCTGTGAGGGTTCATCAATATCATTAGATCTTAAAACTCCACTACGCCATTTTCCTCCATTTCGATTTGGGTATGCTATCAGCATTTCCCTTTTCATTATTTGTCTTAGTTGAGATTAATTGCACTGAAGTATGATCATACTTAGGGATGGAATGAGTACTGAATTGCAGTTATTTGAGGTCCGTGATCCATTTAAGTAGGTTCAAGTACTTGATTATGCTTAACAATGAATTTTAGGTGCCATTCTGGTTTGCTTAAAATCACATACCTAACTTTTTTGTGAGTTTGAGAATCCATTTATCACCCAAAGCAGGCATTTAATCAGGTTCTAATTGCAAGTAAGATAATCAGGTTTTGGTTCAAAGAGCATCCAAAAATGCAAGTTCTCAAACACACTACCAATCCTTATCATTCTTTCTTGCATACTATCTCTTGTCGTTTACTGCTATAGGTTTTTTCATAGTTAATGGATGTTGACTTTTTAAGATTGCGTAGCACTTTTATTGATTGGTAAGCATTTCCGCTGAAGAGAAGAGAACTTTTGGATCCATAAATCAGAGATACAGTTTATGTTTTTTTTTAACACAGCTATGATTGGTTAAGGACTTGTCAATTTCTGATACTGAGCAACTGTAGTGAAAATGTTGGCTCTGTCCAATGAACAAACATAATGGAATTTGCTTTCAGAGCAGTTGAAAAAGAATGGTTTGCTGTTGCTGCTGATTTTTATTCCCAATATGATTATATTTCTAGAAATAGAATCATAACATTGTCAGTATCTCGTCCTCCTATTCCTATTGTTGTCTTAGTGTTACCTTTTTTCTTGTGGACTCACCTAACCTATCAATTTGAACTTCCTGCTGACAGTCTGTCTAATGAAATATCAGGGTGGAATTTGAAGATGTCGACAGACTTGAGGATGGTCAAGTGAAGCACTCCCCTGAAGTATTTTATGCAGGATCACTATGGAAGGTAAACTGCTCCTAAATTTGGTCCCTTCAACATCATCTTTGCCTTTGTCATTCTTAAGAAAATTTTGTTACAGGTAAGTGTCCAAGCTTTCAATGACGAGGATCCTCAAGGACGCCGCACCCTTGGTAATCTTTTGCATATTCAATTCATATATGACATCATATGTATCTTATGATACATTTGGTACGGTGGTGTGACCTGGAATGTCATCATTTCCAGCGTGGTTCCGGTCAAACATTTGAATTTGATTTTTAATTAGAAGGGTCATTCCTCCACCGGATTGATGATTTCATATTGCCATTCTAGTTAGTCTATGTCCTTACAGCAAATGATTATTGCTAATTCAAAATTCTCTTTACTCAGTCACCCCTTTTAGAGAATCTGAAACGATTTGAGTTTGGAAAATTGCTATTGATTTCATTCTTAAAAGTTATTATAACCGAATGATCCAACCAAATATTAAACTGAACAATTGGATCTGTCATTCCAGTTTACTTATTATTTCATTTTCTTTTGGATCTTTTTTTAGATTACTCCTATAACAAGGATGGGTTTAATAATAAAGATAGATATTAATTTGCATTAACTAATTTGGATCCTTCGCTATGCAGGTTTGTTTCTGCATCGACGGAAGGCGGAGCTAACAGATTCTCTTAGAAAGGTTAAATTGATTTTGTGCTGCGACTCTCATTTTGGCTTGGAATAATTTTGGCTTTCTTTCTCTTTCCTGTAGATACACGCGTATGTTGACTCTCGTGAGAAAGTCACTGCCCGATATCAGGTAGGCTTAGTTGAAACTCTTATTTAGCTAAATAGGATCACCTTCTTTGTTTCATATGTTTGTTCATTGGCAGTTAATATGCCCCTCGAAGCGAGAGGTGATGGTATATGGAAGTTTTAAACAAGCGGGAACTTTGTTACCCAAAGCTCCAAAAGGATGGGGCTGGCGCACTGCTTTGCTATTCGATGAGCTCAGTGACCTTCTGCAAGCAGGAACTCTGCGAGTCACTGCTGTAGTGCAGCTAGTTTGAGGTCCAGTGTCAGAAACTTATCATTTTTTATGCTGTTTTTTTTTTCCAACAAATAATCAATGCCAAGTTTATAAACGTTCTGCAACAATAGACATTCATGCTCCTATCAGTCGCCTGTCATACTTTGTTTAGTTCGCATTTGTATATACCATCCGAAAATCGTGTTTCTCTAATGGGTAGGCTTCTCATCGTT
>JBBPFQ010844830.1:0-12358 GCA_037974815.1 Kaempferia elegans
AATAATAATAATAATAATAATAATAATAATAATAATAATAATAATAATAATCTCTGTGATTTCAAATAATAAAATTGGACAAATTTTACCATCAACATGGTCTAACCAAAACAGCTAAAAAACAGCTTAATGGTAACAAACGATCCGATCATATGAATCCTCTTATTAGTCCAAAATGCTTCAAGCAATCTAGCCATATCCTTGGATGTTAAATTTAAATATTTTATAGCCACCAATGCTGTTGACAGGCATTTCTGAGTGAAGAGGGTGTACGAGTAGGGAATATTTCCAACTTTTTCACTTTCAGACAATTTTAGGTGTGTTTTATATGATATCAAATTTTAGGTGTGCCAAATAATAAAATGTAATTGATCTTTACAGACCAGTTCCAACTATATTAACAGAATGACTATTTAACAGGATAATGTTTAGTATTTTTTACTACCACATTAACAATAAATTGTTGAATGGACCACCAGAGTGATACCCCTGGGCTTAGATCTCTGGGCTGGCTTCTTCCTCTTGGTTATCAAAATTACCCTGTTCCACAAAATGTTCCCTTGGAAAAAAAAAACAAAGCAGAAATCTTTTAGTTTTCTCGTTTAATATTTGAACTTTCAATTTCCATAATGTTCCCTACAACAAATATTTGAACTTTCAATTTCCATAATGCTAATGAATCAGCCGTTAAGTGGTAATGGGGAAGAGAGGAATTCAAATATAATTGTTAAACTGCATTAGGATTATAGTTTTAGTGCAACATGAACCACCATAATTTCCCATGTAGTTATTATCATGAACAAAAAAAATAAGGAATTATCTGAGCGTAACAATACCTATATCTTTCACACAGTCGTGCCAAGGAATCTGCACTAGTTCGAGATGCAATATCGGCAATTGTAAAGCAATTAGATAGATTTACACTCTCTGCGAGCCTGAACTCGCACAATTCTTTCAAGGTGTGAGCATCAGTTAACACAGCTGAATGGCCACCACCAGCTGCCAGCCTTTTAACCTCCCCGACACACCTTGAAACATAGATCGAAAATTTTAGCAACAATATATGTGCAATAAGAAGATTGCAATTTCGAAGACATAACGCACCAATCAACTGGTGAAGGGGACCAGGCATATGTGGTTTTCCCATTGGCTGCCTGACCATAAGAATTGTATCCCCAACCATAAATTCTTCCATCTCTCATGGAGATGAGCGTGTGAGAATGACCACAGGTAACAAGCCTTACACCATTAGGTACGACCAAGACCGGAAGATTGCGCAGCAGTATATCTGATGCATTCAGAGCACAGGAAAAGAAACCATTCTGAGGACCCAGTCCAAGCTGCCCTGCCTGGCCACCACCCCACGTGTACAGCGCTCCTTTTACAGTTAAAGCACAAGTATGAATCCCACCGCATGCGACATCCCTTATGGCTATACCATCAAGCGCAACTACCTGCCTTGGGAGCAGCTCTTTGTCACCACTCTGCAAAGAACAATGGCCAAGCTGTCCCTTGTTTCCCAGACCCCAAGTATACCTAGAGAATCAACCATTAATTCTAAGTAGGGTGAGAATCTAGACCTAGATCTCAGTGACATAAAAGAATAAACATCTACCTTTTAAAGTAATTCAAACGCAAATCAAAACTAGGCGGAACAAATTGAAGAATCTGCTGTTAGCATAGGTCAAAAGTGTCGCACTGAAGAATCTACTTTACTAACTTCAGTGACATGAAAATGTGAAATGCCAAATTGGTATTTAGTCATCAGAATAAAAATATAGAAACACCTCGTGAGCCAAGACTTGTGTAGTGCCAGAATTATAAATTCCAAATTCAAATGTCTCTATTTTGATTTTGGAATACACACCTTACTAAAAAGCAAAGCAGAAAGTAGAATAACGGTCATAAAAGAAATTTGGATTCACAATGCCTTTATTTATCATTATCTGCAATAATCCTTTTAATACAGAAACCTAAAAGAGGGAATCACCAGACTTATTGAGTTTGTCTACGATTGTGTTGTCCATAACTATAATTTGTTCACAAAGAAATGTATGCATATAATAATAGGTTGGATCATTCTGTAGCATTTTATGGCTATCACATACTGGTTCGAAAATGTAGCACTATGCCTATCCTAAAGACTAATCATCCAATTTAATTTTCATCTAACAATTCATTGAAATTTTCTATTAACTGAGACCAACCAGTTTCTACATTTGAAATTCTGAATGTATAGCATCATTGAGTAAAAAGCAATCAGGGGGATGTTCCTGTCAGAAACAGATAGAGAAATAATATCCAAGTTCTAGCGCTTCAAGGTCTGAGAGAAGTAGAAACAGTATAAAAGCAACAAAAAACTCAATCTAGGAGAGAACAAAACATGAACTTAAAACACAATTTTGCATGGAAAATATTCATTTTTAGGCATAAAACATGATTGATAACAGAGCCAAATTATGTAGCTAACAAGGCATAATTTTAACTTGGAAAAAACAAATATCATTAGTTGAACGAACTATTTGAAAAAGATGTATTAAGCTCCATTTTATATAGAGTATAGACATGTTTCAATCTTTATACCACATTGTTCATTGATGGCTTGTAAGTTGTTACTTGTTACAGTGGAGATCTCAGCAAAAATTACTGCAAAAGACGTAGGAAGCAGAAGGATCAAGATCAAGGTTAATGACTTCAAAGAGTAAGATTTGGTAAGTGCCGCTGGGGTCAATCATACAATGGAAACTAATATAACAACTCAAGTTGATTTGTTCCTACGGTTGCTCTCATCTTCCAAGTTCCAAATGTAATTATTCCAGGTAGTAAACATTTCAATTTCCTAATCCTAGTTTCCACATGAGAGCCACCATTAAAATGTGATGGTCAAACTGCTCAGATAACCCTGGTAAACAAGGTCCTCTCAGATCACTTACACATCACCATCTTCAGATATTGCTGCTGTGTGGTACTCCCCGCATGCCACTTGCCTGATCTTCACAAGCTCAGGGGGTTCATCTAGGAACTTGGCAAAGGCATTCAATACCCGAGCTCCCTGTAATCCTTCAGAAGTGACACCCCTGCCAAGCTGGCCATACTCATTGTAGCCTGGTTTATCAAAAGAGTAACATATATCTAGTTAATACCTTGTCAGAGATTCCAAAAGACATGCAGTTGGTTTTCTCCGACACTTGGCTTAATCCTAATATGATTCTCTATCTTATGTTTACTTGTTCTTTTTATGTTGTTTTCCATGCTCCACAAAATAATATTTATTATATATCCCAGAATCTTTAACCAAAACACAATGGTTAACAATAAACAAAGACACAGTTCATGTACTCAAGCATTAGAAACCAACCAACATGTTGAAAGCATATGAGTGTTGAATAATTACCCCATGCTTGGAGTAAGCCTTCCTCAGAGAGAGCCACTACATGAGCTGCTCCACAAGAAACTTGGCATATAACCTACAAAGTTAGAAACTGTTGATATATACAAGAGTAAAAAATATTCAAAATAGAAAAATAAAACAGACAAAAGACTATAGATGCAATTGCATTACAAACACGCAACAGCTGCAAGATCCCCATGGATTCTAAACTCTTGTCTTGACTAAAATCTAAATGCAAGGGAATGCAGGTGGAAGATAGACAGAAGTTAGCAATATATAAGAAAATAAGTGTTTAAATCCACTATCTTTGAATCCTAGTAGAATGCAGAATAATGCCTTAAGTCAATTTTCAGAACCAAAAATCTCGAACAAAATGATCCATTGCCTCCGTTGAAATTGTAGCACCAAATGGCACTATCAATCATCGAGTTTAAATATATTCAGGATATATACAGAAGACAAGAAACTCAACAACTAAACAATACCTACAAGCCTATGACTTGATGTAACGTGCAATCCCACATTAATATCCATAGACTGAGGTAGATTTGGTCAGAACATCTATAAGAAAGACTTATTAGACTATATTTTATGACTACAAATACTTCCTGATGTGTGGATCTTCTGGTAATTTAAACTCGTTATAACTCAAGTTTCAAGTCATCACTGTTTGCAGGCGGAATCAACTTTGTTGCCAAGGATCACCATTTAGATAATTCACACACACACACACACACACACACACACATGATAATTAGAGTCGGGTTGGCCCGTCCTACCCCGCCAAATAATTTAAGAGGATTGGGTTGAAATTTTATCAATTCAAACCGTCGTGGGCCGACCCGCCTAGGCCCGCAACCCGCGTGGGTCGGCCCGTGGGTTGAGAAATACATGTAAGTTTAGTTTTATATCAATTTATTATCTTTCTTTGTTATAATTTTGAAATAAAAATAGTACTTTTCATCATACATTAATATTCATTCGTTTCCATTTACATTTAAAATACATGTTTCTCGATACATTTGATTGATGAAACATTTTCGAAGTAAAACGTTGAAGATATGAAACTTTTTTTTTTTGATGAGTCTGTGGGTTGACCCGCCTAACCCGCAACTCACCTTGGATTGTGTTAGGGATTTCCCAATCCGCCAAAATGACAAGTTAGCCCGTCCTGTCATGCCACGGTTGGCCTATCCTCTACTATATTATCATTTATATTTAAATAAATTTTATCTTGTTTTATTGTTGCTAACCAAGCTATCTTCTCTTCCTTGATGTGCACATTTGTCATAATTTTATAATGCCTAACTGTAACATAAATCAGTCGTCTAAGTACATATTTGTACTATCTTAAACGTGTCTCCAGAATTTTTACTCAATAGGTGTAACCCCAACATTCGCTCTAATATTTTCATTTTTTTTATCCTGTCCATCCTTGTATATCCGCACATCCACCTTAATATCCTCATTTCTACAACTCTCATCTTTTACTCATGTGCTTGAGTCATAATCCAACATTTAACTCCATATAACATAACAGGTCTAACCGATATCTTGTAAAATTTTCCTTCTAAATCTTAGAGATACTTTATGATCATAAAGAATACCTGACGCTCCTTTATTTCAGCCATACTGTTTATATTCCGTGTAAAACATCACTCTCAATCCCTCCATCCTTTTGTAAAAATGATCCTAAATACTTGAACCTCTCCGTTACCATCCTGCTTATATTCTATGCAAAACATTATTTTCAATCTCTCCATCCTTTTGTAAAAATGATCCTAAATACTTAAACTTCTCCATTACAGGTAACTCGTCATCTCGTATCTTAACAATTGTTTCATTACATCTAATATCGCTAAATTTAAATTTAATTTAGAGGGTTCACATTCCAAATATTATGTGTTTCCATAAAACTCTACAAGGGTTAGAGTTATGCAAATAACAAAGAATCTAACTGTGTCGAGCAAAAACCCCCAATATTTCACTAGTATGACATTGGAACCCAGTAAGTTGATGAAGTCATTGTTCATATAAGAATTCAAGGCATTTGAATACTGTATTTGAAGCAAAGGCTCCCCAATATAGACGAGGATGGTTTGATCCCTGAATAAAGAAAGAAAAATAATGTTAAGGATGAAAGCAAGAGTTTGGGAAATTGTGGACAAACTATAAAACGAACTAACGAAGTCTACCTGATTTTGTCCCCAGATCCAAAGCCTGCTTCTGGATGATGTGCCATCATTTTCTCGAGGTTCTGCAATAGCAGCAGTGCAATGTGCTCCACAGGAAACAGATTTCACATATTCTGTTTGCAATGACTTGACTTTTATGGGATACTTTCTTCTCTCCTCTGTACCATCTCCCAACTGACCAAAATCATTAGCTCCTTTTTTTTGGAAAAAAAAAGAGACAATAAAGAAGCAGGTTAGTCACTCAGCTGAAAAAGTTCCTTTGAAATAAAAGAATCTATCAAAAGAAAAAGTCACTCTGGTTGATCCATGCTTCCTTCATAAATGTGTCCAACAAAAGTTCATAAAATCTAAGAAAAATCAAGGTGATACTCGTGTAATAAATTTGCTAAGAAATTTTCAATAATGGCCAGTTGGTCAATGTGGTCATACATTCATATAAGGAAGCTTATCAACAACTCATAATGTGGTACTTATCTAAGAACATAAGGAGACCAACATCTTTTGTGAATTATCTAAACCATATTATCACAATCTATGAGATCTTGATCAAGAGCAACTACCAGCTATTAATATTTTATCTTCAAGTTCTTATTACTTCTTAAGGTGATACAACTCAATTATTTACTAATTTTAGCAAAATGAGTATTGATTTCATTAAGACACGTGCCCAACACATTGGGTGGTTGACTCATCTAGAAATTCCAACAAAAGAGGCATCAAATATTAAGTGTGCAAGAATTATATCATTCAATGGAATAAGCAAGAATAAAGGAACGATTAGCAAAAGTGATGAGGGATGTGTGTAGTAGGATCTTACTGGAGAATAGATCAGATATAAGGCATGCCCCTCATTTATCTTATTCATTTTCTCTTCTCCCTCTTATTTTTCTCTTCTCCCTCTTATGTCTTGGCCCCTTTTCCCTTCTTTCTTTTATTCACTTTAACTTCTCAAACAAACTTTTGACAACAGAACTGTGGATTGCATGATGTTGGTAAGCAGCTCAACATGATTGTGGTTCTTACAAAAGTCACATTTAAGTTCTTAATTTATCATGACATCATAACATGCATTACTAGATACTATAATGTTATATACTTCTTTGCTGATATTTTATTAATTTCGGAACATTAATTCAAAATATTCAAGATAGGATAGGCAATCATAGCACATATCCGCTGTTTACTATCTTGACCATCTTCAAGCTACAGTTAGAATTGATGCCAGTGAATACGCATTTTGCATTTTCAAGATACAAAATTTTTCATTCCAATCAAACCAAAAGTCTAAAGAGAACAAAGTAGAATTGCAAAAAGCCACAACACAATACAAGCTTAAAAGGAAAGCACTGAAAGGGAGAGACACCAACCCCATGTGAATAGAGATCCATCAGAAGCTACTGCTGCAGTGTGTTCTCTGCCACAAGAAATATCCAACCATCTGAGGATCTCTCCTCCAGCACAATTAAAGATCTTAGGTGGAAGACTCTTTGGAATCCTCAGGTGACATTCTTTGCCCTTCCTTGCTGTCTGCCCGTTGTGATTATAACCCCAGATATAAATTGCACTCTTGGTCGGAAGGTTGGCAACCCGGACATCACAAAGTATTTCATCAATGTTCATTTTCTATGTGACTCGTGAAATCACCTAACTTTCCAGAGAAGGATTAGCAAAAACACGCAAATCAAAACCAATCTCGAGAAACCAAAGCAAGATAAGAAAGATGAGAAAATACAAGAAAAAAATTAACACAAATTCGAAGAGGCATAAATTATTTTAGAGCGAGGAAAGGAAGAACAACCTATTGCGGCCTTATCTAACTATCGACTTGCAAAATAAAAACTGTAATTTTCTTTGAGCTATCGCAAGTCATCAAAATGAGCAAAAGGACATCTGCCAAACATCCTACGCTAAGAAACAATAAAACGTGTGTCAATTTGATGATGAAAATAACAAATGAATCTGGGAGACGGAAGACGAAGTCAGATGCGCCTTGCTTCAAGATTTCATCGGAAAAGTCACCAACTAAATTTTTGGAAGCAAAGGAAAGAAATCTTCGGCTCCAAACCACAGGCAACAAAAAATCATATAGATCGAAAGAACAAAGACCGCAGGTGGCTAATTGACGTGGATTTGCGCAAACCAAGGAAGAATGGGTGGGATTCTCGGTTACCTGAGAAAGAAATTCGAATAAATCGGTAGCAATCGATCGATTCTGAAGGAGAAGATTTCGTGCAGAGGCGATTCCCAGAAGCAGGGAACGGGGCAGGCACCGAACCTCGCGCAAGGCGCAAAAGGGAGGGAGAGGCAAAGAGATTCCCTTGGTATGCCAAAAGAAAATGGATTCTATATGAGCAATTATCATATTCGCCCCCCGAGTATCCATAATTACTAATTAGAATTAGACCCGAATACGAAGCAGCTCCATTATTAATATTAGTTGATTATCATATAAATTTATACACTTGAGTAAGAGTTGAATTATAGTAAAGAATGAGAAATTATCCTTTCATATGATATGACTACTATCAGAGTGGCAGATTTTACCTCATTAGTCTGCTAATGATAATAATAAGAATTAACCATTGTTGTAATTATACTGTAAATCTAAGTATAGGTCGATCGTGTTGACCAATTGCGTAGTAGATGAAAAATAAAAATCTTAGCCAATTGGTGGAAGTTAAAGGAGTTATGGTTGACCATAGAAATGTATGAAACTCCATGATAGACTAATAAAAGTTTAAAAAAGTCAAAATGTTTGACAGAGAAAAGAAGTGCTCCAACTGTAAGGAGATGTATCCTGTGTTTGGGAGATTTTTTTTTTTTTATTTCAAAGTGATTCTTATAGAGATTACTTTAAAACTTATGAGAAGCTAAAGTATGGAGTGTTTGTAAATAGAAGCCAAGTTAATACAAGGTAAAGTTTGAGCTAAGTGTTTGATAAATAATTACTTCTAAGTTTAATTTTAAGTTAAATGATAATAATATCCTTAATAAATATTTTGAATATTATATCAAAATTAATTTTTTATTTTAAAAAATATATATAATTAATAAAATAAATAAATATAAAAAATGATAAAATTATATAAATAAAAAATATGTATAAAAAATTTTAGAAATATAAATTATATAAAAGTATGATGACAATTATATAAAATGATAAATTTATTAAGGTCATAGATATCAATTTTTAATTTTGCCTGTACTTAAAAAAGTAAAAGTAGGAAAAAATATCAATTTTTTGCTTTTAGCTTTTGAGTTAAAGTTATATAAGCTGGAGCATAATTTGACATTCGTAAATACTCAAAAGTACTTTTATGTAGCTAGAAGTTAAAACGTGCTTAGTAGAAGCATTACCAAACACGGTCGTAATATTCCAAGAAGTCTTAACGAGATTCTCGAATGGTTTAGGTTAACTAAAGCCCTATTTACTTGGGAGGCTGATTTAATTAAAAATTGAAGAAAGTTGTTTTTATAGTTTATTTCATGAAGGAATAAGATGGATTTTATGAAAAATGAGGAAAGACTTCTTGGTAGGTAATTTTGTTCATCTAGACACCTCTCACAATTCATCCCCAAATTATGTGAAAAAAGTTAAATCACAGAGTCAGTCACATTAGTTAAGTGGTATTAAGTTTGATGGTTATTATTTCATGTTATATTTTCATTACACAACTAACAAATGAGATTGCTCCAGTTTAAAATTGGCTAATTTCATGTTACCAATATTCACCCGCTAAATGCTATATTGATCATCCTATAATACAGACAACAAATAAATAAGGGTGAATATAATTCCTATTTCCATTACAAAAAAAAACTAATAATATCAATATTAAAATATAGATCCTTTTACTAGTAGTTATTTAAAAATATTAATAGTTTTGACATTGTGATATCATTAATATCCCCTTTGACTATTATTTTCCATTTTTTCAATTAAGTACTAACTTTGCTCCTTTTTTTACCATGTAATTTAAAATTCCTTTGATTTGCAAATATTCTGCATTTGTTAATTAATTAAGTGAGACTCTATTGTGATCATTGGTAATTTTTATTTAACAATCAAATCTTTTTTGTTTGATTAAGCATTATCCCATATTTCCCTAAAATTACACAATATGAAAATTTCAACCGTCTTAAACAAAGACTTAGAATAATTTAGTCATGCAATAGGGGGCTTGAATCTATATAATAGTAGGGGGCTTGAGAGAATTTTAACAATGTCATTCATCTTGCATCTAATAAGGTACGTCGATATCTTATAATTAAGAGGGAAAAACTATATTTAAAATGGAGTTACGATACTTTGTGATGAAGAAAATAATAATGATGTTTTGACATTTTTCATAATCCTTTGATAATGTTGATAATTGTAACAAATTAATGTAAATCTTATTAGATAGACATCGACACACACAAGTACACAGACAAATTCCATTATTCGTATGTGTGATGGCATTTGAATAGAAATATCTCATCACACTCCAGGATAGTCAGGATCGAACCACCACCAAGGCTCTAGCCCTAGGAGTTCAAGACCATAATTGATTTTCGTTATCTCCTCATCCGTGTAATCATCTAGCAATAATAAAATTTGTCGTCATTTTTTCAATTTTGTTTTTGTTTGGAAAAGAAAAATTAGCATCTTATAAGAAGAAATGCTTACGATAAGAAACTGGTGCAGTTGATGGAGAAATTCTTATTGAAATAGTTGGAGCCACCATGACAGCTATAATAAGGATGAAGATGGTGAGACCACAAATCAGACTACTTTTTTGAGTCATGATGTGCTCTTTGTTTATCTTCTTGAATATGAATATTTATTTTGATTCAATGAAATTGTTATATAGGGATAAATTAAGAGATAACGCATATTGTCATAGGAGTTATCTTGCAACCTTCCTTTAGTATACAATTGAATTTTCTCTATTAAACTGATCGAAGGGCACGTTAACTCATGGGTTAGATTAATTAATTTAGGTTATTTAACAAGTAAATCTTAAAGAGATTTCATTTAAGATGTGTATGTTTACATAGTTTTTTTTTTTTAATATTAGTGATCATGTCGTGAAACTTGAAGATGAATGCAAGGGAGGGGGTGTCAACGTGTTCACAAATGAAGACCTGGAGAAGACTAAATGGGGTGGCTCGTCGGGCTTACCGTCTTGTGCACTAGTAGACAAACCAACTTGAAGAAGATATTTTTCTAACCTTGAAAAATGGCTTTGTGTCCCCTGCCGATAACAACGGCGAAAACAAAAAATAAGAGCTATACACGAAAAAGGAGCAAGCAAAGTTTGTAACAAACAGAAAATCGGAATTCCACTTACTCACTGCGCTATCGCCTCAGGAGGTAAGTCAGATTGAGCCATACTCCTCGGCAAATGAACTCTGGAAAAAATTCCTAGAGCTTCATGAAAGGATATCCGAAGCTAAGCTCGTGAGACGCTACCTGCTCCAGAACCAGATCACGAACCTTCGGTCGAAGGAAGACGAAACGGTTGCGCAGCTACACTCAAAGCTGAAGGATCTGATAACCATGCTAACGAATTTTGGCGAAAAGATAAGTAACTAAGATTCCATTAGGAACGCTTTAAATGATTTTCCTAGAACTCAGCCTTACTCAACTTTAGTAGATGCCTATTATATCTTAGGCTTGGTCAACTTTAGTAGATGTCTATTATAAGTAGCATAGAAGAATTATTCTCCTCGTTTGAAATTCACGAATCGAGATTTGTATATCAAAATAAAGAGTCAAACATAGCATTGACAACAACAAGGAGGGATGAACCCGAGTCAGATTCTGCGGTGGACGAAAACGAAGTGACATTTATGGCACATAATTTAAATAAATTTTTTAAATTTTATAAGTTCCTTAAGTCATGGGAAAGGAAACAAAGAAAAAGAAATGTTAAGTTGTATATCTGTCACGAGGAAGGGCATATCAAGGACGACTGCCAAAAACTCAACAAGAGCAAAGACAAAAGCAAAAGACGCATCAACCCAAAGCACAAAAACCTGAAGGTGACTTGGGATGAGTCAAGCTCTGAATCTGAGATCAAAGCCTACACTGGACTTGCACTTGTTGCAAGTCACCAAGAGGACTTGGAGATGAGCATTAACTCAAGGGGAGAGTCGTCCAGAGAAAGCATCGACGAAGGGGGAGCTTCATCGGAAGAAAGCTTCGATGGAGAGGGAGAGTTAGCACAACAGGTAAGTAATTAAGGTACGTAACTTAACCCTCACTCAATACTTTTAGTTCATTAAAAGGCTAGCCAGAGATATGGCAAAGTTAGAAAATGATAACAATAAATTATAACTAACTTTAACAAAGTCATGTTTACTAGACGATTTTAATAAGATAAAACTAGAAAAATAAAAACTTAAAAGAGAAAATAGAAAAAATGGAAAGTTCAATTTCATGCACATTTAGGAATAGACATTATCAATATTCTGGATTGCACTAGTATTACAAACATCATAAGGGCAAATTAGAATTTGTCTCAAAAATATTATGTCCCTAAGAAATACCTAGTTAACTGTAACGCCCCAAAATTCCCAAAAATAGTTTCATAAATATTCTATGATTTTTCTGGAATTTTAGAGTATTTTATGGAATTTTTGGAGTACCGGAAGTAGCAAAAAGAAGTAAGGGACTTAATCGCATTAGTGAGGGTTTGACCCTTGGTCACCCGCGAGGAAGAGTTATGTCGTAACCAGTTGGGCTAAGCAGCCTTGCTGGAAATAAAAGGGAACGGCCCATGTTAAA
>JBBPFQ010844939.1:0-12358 GCA_037974815.1 Kaempferia elegans
ACAATATTGGAACTAGATTTCTAATTCTATAGAACTTTGATGGATCCAAACAATTTGTTGGACTCTTACACCATTGGGTTGGATTGCAGGGCACTATCCTTCATGGGACGAACACCAACCTCTCCATTTTGTTGGGCATTCAGCAGGTGTTCAGGTTGTTAGGGTATTGCAGCAGATGCTCGCCGATAAGGTGCTTTACTTTCTCAATCGATGCATTATTTTTATCTCTTGCTTTCTTCCTCACGAGGAGGTGCTGCAACAGGCATTCAGTGGCTATGACACTTCGGAGGACTGGGTTCTGAGCCTTACTTCTCTGTCCGGCGCGCTCAATGGAACCACTAGAGCCTACTTTGATGGCATGCAGTGAGCAACTTCTGTGTTCTTGAAGAACCGACAGCATACTTGCTTCGAGTTCCTAACATAATCCTTTGGTTTTGTTTTCCAGACCGGAGGATGGTAGGTTCATGAAAACTATATCACTGCTTCAAATTTGTCGCCTGGGAGTTATCATCTATGATTGGTTGGACATTTCATGGCTGAAGAACTACTACAACTTTGGATTTGATCATTTTCAGATGGGATGGAGGAATACCGGCCTCCCAGGTCTGGTTGATCCGCTCTTAGGAAACACTGGGCCTTTTGCTTCAGGGGATTGGATCCTACCTGATCTAACAATTCAAGGCTCAATCAGGCTTAATTCGGGACTTAAAACCTTCCCCAACACATTCTACTTCAGCTATGCTACTAAGAGAACGAGAAAGGTGTTTGGATTCACAATTCCCTCCAGTATCTTGGGTATTCACCCGTTGCTGTTTCTTCGAGTCTTGCAGATGTGCCAGTGGCGATTCCCTCGCAATGCTCCACCTCCTTACAAAGGATATCGGTGAGGCAGATATGTATATTAATTCATGTATAGTTCAGATTTCAGATGAGGTTTATGGATGGAAACCAATTTGAAATTCTTTGAACACTGGAGCAGGGATGAAGATTGGGAAGACAATGATGGGGCTCTGAATACAATATCCATGACACATCCTAGGTTGCCTATCGAACACCCGAACAAATTTGTTGCAGATGACTCAAAATGGCATCCTATACAACCAGGAATATGGTTTGTACTCCTGCACATCGTCATCATTTTTCGATACCACATACTTTCCTATAGAACACATGCAATTGGAGAAACTTACTTTACACAATCTCTAATTCTTGGGTTCTACTCGAAGTCGAGTTTAAATTGAAGATGTGATTTATTCCATGATCATTGTTGTTGTTCTCTCAAATCATCTGCTTCTGGTAAAATTTCTGTTTAACCAGAGCTGGGAACAGAAACCGTATTACTCAACAAGCATGAAGGATTAGTTCGTTCGAAACAATGTGTCATATGTTAATTTCTTCACAATGATCATGGAATTTAGCATAGTTCACAACTTGAATCGCTCATGCTTTTATGATGTCGCAATGAATTGCTCCTCCTAGTTGTAGTTAGCTTATCCAGCACAATGCTCCATGCTATTCACCTTCTTCGTCCTTTAATGTCAAGAATCTTGTATTCAGTCGTAAACGATTAATTTGTAATCCTTCAACTCGCATTACCCAATTTGAACCAATATTTCTTCCTACCGTCGCAGGTACTACAGGATCCTCGACGCTGATCACATCTTCTTCATCGTGAATCGAGAGCGAGCAGGAGTACAATTTGATCTTTTGTATGATAGCATATTTCAAAGATGCAGAAAGCACATCATTCGAAACAACATGCTGCCAATCTTGCCCAAGCAAAATGGCCAATGATTGAAATACTACTCTAGTAGGTGATTAGAAACTGTGAATTTTTGTTCATTACTTGAACTTGAGCCACCACTAAAACTAGATTAGTTTTGCACTCGATAACAAACTACACCTCACGATTATCTTCTTATTTCCGAGCAAGAAAGATTTATGTTTTTTTTGTGCCGATGTTGAGTCACTTGTAAATATATGCTCAACGGGTTTAATCAACATTGAAGACTCCATTGATATGAATCCTTAGTTGACTTATGGAGAACAAATATGGCAAGAACTATCAAACAACGATTACCTACGCATATTAAGTGGGTAGAAGCTAATTTTATCGAGTAAAATTGTCATTCCGATTGGTTTTTGTTTGATGGTCAGTCCTATGAATCAAATTAAGTCAGCTAGATTCAAATTAAGAATTCTACAATTTATTATTATCCACAATATTTTACAAAAACATAGATACAATACAATAGAAGCAACAAATATTAAACATTGTAGGCTTAATGAAAAATTCATGTGAAGGCCCTATGGAGCCATAAGATTCGTCAGAATCTATTTCTGACTTCATTTGAGCCAATTGCATTGTGTTAGTCAGAATCTAAATCAAGATAACACTCAGATTAATATAGTAAGCGCATAACATGTCAGTTCATAACTGAAGGAAAAGTAGAGGTTTAGAAAATTCCACTAGATCAGAGGCCAAAAAAAAAACATCTACGGATCCATCAGAACAGAGATCCCAAATGGTAAGTGTGAAGTTACAAGTAGAACATTTGCCTAACGAGCACATTGCTACCAAATTTGAGGGAAAACCAAATGAATTTGGCAAGTGTTTACCACAGCTGGTTCTCGCATTCTGGTAAATTCATTTTAACGGCACTATTTTCAGTGCTCATTTGGGACTGCATAAATTTGGTCACTAGTAAGATTGATTGGCATATAAAGATGGTGAAAATGCTAGGAAATGAGGCTGACCTGTAGGAATGTGACCTTGACGAACTATGATTGATACTGTCGGGACCTGGAGACTGGCCTTCTGGCCTCTTAGACCTGTAATCCCTAACATCAGGCGACCCATACTGCTTACCGTTGCAAAGAGATGGAGAAGCTGATCTCCGTGGATAGTAATCAGGGCTGCCCCTTCCATTGTCCCTGCATTCAACCATGTGAGTAATTATTCAGAAACGCAGCATACTACGAGGTAAACTGTTCACTAATTCCAGGGTGCAGTGGTATTAGATATGTGATCTATAAGTTGCAAAGAACACCGGAAAGCAAAAGAATTATCAGCTGATCTTTATGATGAACAATAATATAATATATTGGTCGAAAAGTGTGGCACAAGTTCTTAAGCAACATCTCCAACTTGATGAGTTGGAAGCAGTGAACTTTACCTGGAACATATCACAACTCCTGAAAAAATATGGTAGCATGTTTTATTCTCTTATTGGTGTACTTGCTTATTGAACAGCATCTACAGCTCTTTACGTCAACTCTCTTAGGCCAAAATTATCTTACTTTCATCTCATGCATGACCACCATCAAGAAGATTATGCCTTCATCACAGGAGATCAAGGTAATTTCGCTTTGAGCTCTTTTCAACTTTGAAAGCTCTAATTTCTTTTTTTTAACTGGATAGTATAAAAAAAAATCAAACAGCCAATTAAGAGAGCAAAACATGAACTGAAAGTTGTTTCTACTGAGGGAAAAGAAAGTTTAAAATGGACTTGTATTAATCAGTGATTTTCAGTTGAAAATGAAGACAAACTGAAATTTCTTCATGGCTTTCAAATTAGGTGATCTAAGCGAACAACAACTTTACGTCCGCTTCTCCTCTTTCCTTTTTTACTAAACCTTTGATTCTTTACATACTCGTTTCACTTTTACAATCTGCATGAACATTGGAAAGGCTATGAAAAAATAAATAAATTTACATCTAAAAAAAGAAAGACATTAATACAAGGAGGTTGGGTAATGTTCTAGTAGTCACACAGCATTATCCAATTTAAACAAGAAAGCCGAACCCCAAAATATTAAACACCCGATTCAATTTTTGAATCGTACCATTATGATTATCACATTTTTCAGTAAAGATAACTAGACTGTTGGTGAGATATGGGATAGAGGAAAACAAGAGACTGCTAAACTAAAGTCCACAAAGCTATAAAAAAATTTCAAATCATCATATAGCTGTTCAGATGATTACGGTACTCTATGGATGTAGTGCAATCCTTGGCAAGTAAAATCTGTATCTATTGGGACAATGGCCAACAGTTTTAAAGTCTAGTGGATCATGAAAAAAGGGGTCAAACTGAAACCAGCAAGATTAAGAGACCTATTGATAACTTGATGAGTGTTATGCATACTGATGTTTTTGGTTTATGATTATGAACAAAGAAATTATGTGGCTGCTTATCGATGACAGCCTCATTACCAATTTAGCATTTCTGTTGTCAATCACTAACATCAACCTACCAATCTACCATCAAGTCACTAGTCATTGAAGAACTTGTGCTAAGGAATCAAATTTGGTTTGTGTTGGGTTGGCATGGGCAAACTTTTTTCACTAACAGCCTAACACACAAGAAGCATGCCGTGAGCCATTCCTCCGCCGCAAGTGACAAACTGCAAGAACCACAAGGCATTTTCCTCCTTCGAGAGGCAATGCAGATTAAGGTTCCACAGTGAGACTTTGAAAGGTACTCCGCTTTGTCACAACCTTATCTGCCTCTTCCTCCTCTCTCCCTCGTTGACCTCCTCCTCTACCTCATACTTCAACTCCTCTCTTCTTCCTCATCAAAACAGCCAACACCCAACCAAAATGAAATGACTGTTCCAAAACAGTCTTGTTCCAACCTCTGGATGAAACTCCAAATCTGATCAAAACGTTTAGCCTCATTTAATGCCAAATACAATTTTTATGAGGTTTGTTATGTAATCAATTTAAGAACACTTGTCACTATATTTTTAACTAGGGACTTCCCATTTAATTTCAAAAAATTTGGAACATTGATATGGACGATTATTATTCTTCAAATAGAATATTGTAGGGTGTATTACAGTATTAGTGAATACTATTTACTAGCATACAAATTGAAGGTCCCAAGTATTACCTTCCTATATCAATGGAAACTCTTAACAAAATGAATGCCCCTTTGCTCAGGCATTCCAAAGATATTTGAATTGTGATGTTTAATAGACGTAGAGATTTTTCATATATGCCAATGGTATGAACCAGCAGTTTGTTAATTTCTTTTAGCAGATAACATGCAAAAACACTAGTATAAGTATAGTAACAAACCTTGAACCATGGCTGGGAGGACTAGGAGAACGAGAATATACTGCCACAGAGAATGATACATTTTAAGTATACTCAAGCAGATATATAACTAGATGACTTATGAATATCATGCAATGATACAGAATAATACTAACAACGATATTGCCGTCTGGGAGATCTTGATGTGGACCGCCTGTTTCGTCCTCCCATATATCTTTCACTGCAGAAGGTTTCATTGCTATGAAAATTACTTGAAGAAGCAACTAAATTAACCAAAAGGCATGGACTCCACAAACAAGCAAAATACCATTGATAACTATTAGATTATCAAACAATACATCTACCAACAGCTTTCCAACATCTAATAAAAAAAGTGATAATGCCAGAAAGTATAGATGAGCACACCTGACCCTTGCCGTCATGCGCATCTCTTGAGGAGTTTTCCTATTTTCTTCTGCAAAGACAATTGAAATTTCACGGCCGCCAATAATCTGACGATTCATATGCTGCTTAGCTACTGCAGCATCTGCTGCATGGCGAAATTTAACAAATCCAAAGCCACGTGGCTCCCTGCAATAGCAGAGCCATAAGATCAGAATTCATCAGTGCAGTGAACTGAATACACAGAGGACCAAATCTGCTTATTCTGAAATGGTTGTTTAACTTACAAAGATAAACCAACAGTAAAAAATTACTACCCAACACTACAAGGAAACTGACCGATACAAAATGTTTAGCATGATCGATAGTTAATGGAGTTGTTTGTTTGCAATCCTAAAATATACTATTACATATATAAGGATGACAGTGCTCCACAATGATAGACCAAATGCAGTAGCCTTCAGTTGCTTGGACAAGTATGACTATGTGTTAGGGGAGAGGAGAGCAAGCATCCACAATTGACATATCCTTTTTGGGGATTTCTCTTTTGCAATAGTATCTTTTGAATTTCACCTCTTTGGTTTTCTTGTTTTTGTCAAGTTTAAAGTAGAGCAGTTAATAAGTTAATACAACCAACCATTAACTTCTTTTTTTGGACTGAAAGGTTTTCACATTTTTTAGCACTTCATCGAGTGGTGAAAAAAACAGTTTCATTCTACCGACATAACATGATCTTTTAAAAATGTTTCAATGAGGCATTTTTTGTCAAAATTGTGGAAGGAAATCCAAGAGGTCTTGGTGAATAAACATATTCAATTTTATCCATGATAAATATATCCAATAAAGCAGCAGTTTCTATGTACACCCCTCCATTACATTCCCCTTTTCTTTAAAAGTAGAAATTATATTCTCAAGATGCGGACAAAAATTCAACTGAAGTTTGTTTCTTTACTCTTCCAAATCTCACTCAAAAAGAGGATACCGACGATGAAAGAGTAATTTAGTAATGGCACATAGGTCCAACAGTTGGATGTTAATGTCTGTTGATGTCAAGAGGAAAACTAGGTTGATGGAAGTCACAAAAAGGAAATACCCTGAAAGGTATTTCTTACCCTGTATAGTAATTCTTAGGAAGGTAGACATCATTCACTGGACCAAACCGCTCAAATGGAATCCGTAGATCTTCAGGCCTGCAAATGACAGACAAATTTTTATTTAATTCATGCACTGTGAACATTTATTGGAGAACACATAACAAAAAAGAAGATCCTTCACAAATACACAAAAAACTAAACAGTTGAGGAAAATGAAGCAACATTGAATCAATTAACATGGGCACATTTTACCCTCTCAAAATATGAAAGCAACACAAATTGTTCATATTCAGAAAAAATTATGAACTGATAAATTTTAAAATCCTTGTATCTACTGCTTAGCAACAGTCTATCAGAGTATTTGCTTTTACGAGATTAAAATGGGAGAGACTTAACCACATGCATAATAAAAGTTAGCCATGAAGGCTTTAAAACAACAGTGCAACTGTGCAACCAAAATGAATTACCCATGACGACTTAACCACCTGTCTTATTTCATTCCATGAATGGAAATTAAACAAATAATTAGAAATATCATCCTAAGACACTTTAACATGGAAAAAAAATCGACTACATCTTTGCTATCCATTATGTCTTGATAGCATTAACACGATGGATGGAAGAAAGAAAGAGGTAAACAATGAGCATAATACATGAAAAGATGAATCCGAGAGTGTTTTTCAATAACATGAATTTCAATGATTTGTTCTTCTTCAACTTTGTTAGATGTTGAGGCCACCTTAGCTATCATTTATTGTCTCCATGTGACAAGATGTTATTTTTGTATGTAATCATTAACTTTGAAATTATAATCTCTTCAACCTTGTATTTCTATCATACAGCATAAGATTCATTCTTCCTTTTTTATAATGACTTGGTTTAATCTTCGATACATTAGTTGAATTTAGTGCTTCAATATGTTATATTTATTTCTGGTTAGTTGAATTTATCTTCTAATGGATCATAATTCCTATTTTAAGAATCATATAAAATAAATCCATATCGAATTATCAAATCTGATTTGAATCATAATGGTTCTTTTGAATTCTTGTTTATATATATGAACTAAATAATGAAAACACTCAATACAACAAACAAATATAATGAAAACACTAATATAGTTCTGTTCACTTCCAGTATAGAACTCTATTCCCCCAAGCACAGGATAAAGCAACATTTGTTACACTAGAATACATGCCTGTCAAACCACTGACTTAAATACTGACTAAATAATACCAATAGGTGGTAATATAAGCGAATTTTTGTTATCACTTTCCCCCTTTATATTTAGCCTAGTTTTTTACTTATTCGTTCTCTTTCGTGCCTATATCTTTTAATCTCTTCCCGTTCTTTTAATTTATCCAGCCCACCACTTCAATCCTCTTCTCCTCCCTCCTATATTCTTCTTCTCTTGGTACCATCATCAAGTAGGTAATTTTACAGTACAAATCTAACTGCAGATCATATAGGATTAAGACCCAAACTGATACTTTAAATTTTGTTCTAGAATATGAAATACATCATAGCTAACATCAATTAGTCAATTCCAATGTCTAATGATGCTGAATCATAAGTATCATGCCTAAGAGATACTGCACTATCTTACAAAGCTGACAAAAAAATCCATTGAAAAACAATCTTACGAATGAATATGAACTTCTCTAACTTAGTAATCCATGTGTTCAAGCCTTGGGATAAGGTGAAAGTCTAGGTTGTTATATTTGGTTTTTTTTGGTATACTTCTGTTCATAATTATTATGCTGCACTCCAACTTGAGGAATTTTGTGGAAGAACTTAGAATCATAGATATCCTAGTGGATGTAATATATTTTCTGGAATTTGAATGTAAAGGACATCTAGTAGTGTGGAAGTTGTGGTATAGAACCCATTTTTTATCCTGTGGTGTATCAATTATAATATCACATTGTTAGTTGCCTTAATTTGCACTTGTTTCTTAATTATACTAATCAGAATCCCACAACCAAATCGATTGAACAATAAATGCGGAAGTCAAGTACAGAATGTCATCTACCCAAACATTCATTTAGTATGTATTATATGAGTGAGCTTACATTTTTTATAATCTCTTTTCTTTAACCATTTTTTAACTCTCCATGTCAATTTCTCGAGCAAGGGAGTGAGAAATAGTTGTTACCCGATTCAGCTAGCCATTCCAATCTGGTTTGAAATCATGTAAACCGCCAAACAAAGAGAGAAATGGATAGTGAAACTTCATAAGTAATACCTAAAACTTCAGAAACACTATTGTAGTTGTCAGTAGTGAAATGCAGATCAAGACACTTTCCAACAATGCCACTAAATGCAGGTCGCCATGACATAGAATTAGGATTCCGTGAATATAAATTAATGAAATCAAGAGTTGAAACAGCAAAAACACTGAGTTTCGCAAATGATATTCGTACCCATACATCAATTTGTACGAGTCACAGATATTTAACCTAGCACGATTTGTTAGAATGTGGAAGAGAACTACCATCGAGGATCATAGCTCGAAATACCACGAGCAGACGGAGAAATCAAAAGGATTTCTCACTGCAATAACAACGAAGACAAAGAAAGGAAACCTCAAGGATAACACATAAAATGACCTGGCGTCGAGAGCGATGTTGCGGATGAGGAGTCCGGAGGAAGCGGAGCTATAGTCCCTATACTCCCGCCCCCCACCACCGCCTCCTCCACGGTATCTGTCACGGGGGTCATCGTGGCGCTTCCGGCGTGGAGGGCTACGGCTGTAACGCCGCGGGCTGTAGCTTCTGCTGTGACTGCGGTATCGCCCCATGTCAGGGAGGTCCAGCGCGTATCGCCCCATGGCAGGGGCCAGGGAGGTCCAGCGAGCGAACCCTAGGCGCCGTAGAACCGCAGAAGAAAGGAAAGCAGAAAACCTAGAAACGAGACCGGCCACCGGAACGGTGAGGCTTTATATACCTCGTACGACTACCAGGCAATGGATAAATCGGTTTATTATTAAAAAATATTATAAAATAAATTTAAGTAAATTCATTTTAATAAATATATTACTGATTTAAAAAGTTGCATCGTGCACCCTCAACTTTCTCCAATTAAAACTAATCTATCGCGCTGTCTTAATGCCATTTATAAATGCGGGCAGAATCACTTATTATTAACCTATCACACCATCTTAATTCCGTCAATGATAAATTAACATAAAATTAAATCACTCAATAAGAAATTTCTAAATGAATAATTGAAGTCAAACCATGATTAACTTGAGCTAGAGATAATAATTTAAAAGGCAAAGATTCGATTTTATTCAACTGTTGAGATCGCAATAAACAACAACACCAACAAATTGATTGGTTGCATTTCTTGAACAGCAGGGAGATGCAGCCCTTGAAGAAAACTCTTGATCATCTCCAGAGCTCGAGCTGGCTGATAACTTGGAACCTCATGTCCTGCTCCCTCGAACTGTGGCAAATGTCAAATTGTGATCATACACCACAGTGTATCCCCCAACCTGCATATTCATAATAAAAAGCATCAAAATTAATGTCGTTCTACTAGTCGTCATCATCAACGTTAGAGTAATGAAGAGTATCACAGAGGATGACTTGTCATCAATGTAATCCCTTTCAATTCCTTGTGGATTGAAACAACACAAGTGTCTACCTCACCGTTAAGCATCCAAGCTCTCCATGAAGCCTTCACTTTAAGATTTAGCTTCTTGAGAGAGTATCTTGTGGAAGTAGTAGGAACTACAGACTTCTCCATCAAAGGCATCCTTATGGCAGATTGTGAAAGGCTGCACAAACCCAGACAACGCTTACTTAGGGACAAAATCTGATCGAAAACCCCTTCACTCGCAATCTAAATAACAGTATCTTTATCGAATGGCATATGATCCGAAGGTCAAGGGCTGGTCAATGAGAGAGTCAGATCACCATGAAAGGTCATGAGCAGGTCATCAAATGGCTGAATCATCATGGTCAATGAAGTGTCAGGTCATCATCCCCGGTCAGTCAACATAATCACACTCATAACCGACCGGACCACTTGGGCGGTCGATCGGATGAGCCGACCGAATAAATATGACCAATTGGTCATGGTAATCCCAGACAGCGCGATCATCCCAACAGAGGTTAGATAGGCGTCACCCTGCTACAAATAACACACCGGTCTGCGAGTTTACCGCCAAGGTCAACAGCCGATCGGATCACATGACCTAATGACAATGAGTGTGAGATCCGATCGGCACAGAAGACAAGAGTCATCTTTGTCGCCTAGCCTAATTGAATGTCAGGAGAATATTTTTGCCAACGAAAGAACTCGTCAGTTGCCGACACGCGGCATATGCAATCATGGACAACCCTAATTCTCCTACAGGTATAAATAGACCTGTTCGTAAAGGCCGCAGGTACGCTCACGGGAGATTCTACACTATTTTCCCTTTTGTAAACTTCTTTCTACCACATCGTTAGGCTAACTTGAACATCGGAAGACCAAACACGGAGCGACGTCTCCCTGTTTGGTTGCTAACGTTCTATGCTAGTCTTTGGTGCGCAGGAATCCGATCACAGCTCCATCAGCAACTCTCCAATCCACGTGGATAAAGACTTCTTCAGTGTCCAACTGCTCGCTTACCGATAGGGTCACCATATGTTATGCAGAAATCTTAAAGCTATCATACTTACACACCTATATCTACTAAATCAATGAGCCTCGAAGCGAAAAACTAATATATCTATATCTGTTAAATATTTTTTTTACTGACACAATGTGTATAAGGACCACAAAATTTAAACACCTATCTATACGAAAGTATTGAAATGTAAAGCTGATTCACACCCTATCATATGATGATGATTTTTTTTTACCTGTACTTCAAAATCCTAATCCCATTAGATAACAGTTTTTGATAAACTGGCAACATTGTGAAAGGCTGATCTGACTAACTAGGTATCACTTGGCTGTATCGAAACAAAAATATCAATAAATGAGCTGAATTTTCATTATTTTGTTTAAAAGAAAAATAAAATTATCAAATGACAGCTTATATGAGATATGTATATACCTACAACCAGACCAGGTGTTATTGAGCTTTGTGACATTGCCATGTAGAGCTTTCAGCACCTCAAGATTGTTAAGGTATGCCTCCACATAATTAGAAGTACAAGGATCAAAATTCTCAATCTGCATCAGAATTTAAGTATGGCATTTCAACCTGTTAGTTGTATTCACAATTGATATGCATGCATGATTGAGTGAAAATTCTCAATCTGCATCAGAATTTAATTATGGCATTTCAATCTGTGCGAGTTCCAGCTTTCTGTCGCATTATGCTCATTTCCCCAGTATTTTGAATCTCTGTGTCTCCCAGTTTTAAACGTAGATCAAATTTGCCAAGGCACTGGACAGAGATTAGGATGAAATTTGTTTACATTTAATTTGAACATAAAAATTCAATCACTTAATAAGAAATTTCTAATTACTAATTGAAGTCAAACTATGATTAACTCGGGCCAGACACAATATTTAAAAAGCATAGATTGGATTTTATTCAACTGTTGAGATCACAATCACAATGAACACCAATAACAAATCGATTGGTTCCCTATTGAAACCCTTAAACAGCAGGGAGTTGCACCCCTTGAAGAAAACTCTTGATCATTTCCAGAGCTCGAGCTGGCTGATAACTTGGAACCTCATGCCCTGCTCCACGAACAGTGGCAAATGTCAAATTGTGATCATACACCACAGTGTATCCCCCGACCTGCATATTCACCATAGAAACTATCAAAATTAATATCATTTTAGTAGTCGTCATCATCATTCGAGCAATGAA
>JBBPFQ010845047.1:0-12357 GCA_037974815.1 Kaempferia elegans
ATCACACATGTATAACAACTATAGTTTCATAATTACTATAATATAAACTTCTTTTATTAAATAATATTCATATTATAATAACTATAAAATTTCATGTGTTATAATTATAATAAGCTACTATAGCATTTATAGAACAACTATGATAACATAGATTGGTCCTATTCATACAACTAAGCTAACTTATTTAGAATTTAGTAGATGCTTCGTAGGCGAGTTTAGGAGGTTGGAATGAGAATGAAATATACTTCATTACCATTCTTGATGTTTGGTAGACGAGAATCAGAATATTTGTATAAATTTTATACCCTCAATTTCATAACTCACACACTCTACGTTGTCGCTAAACTCATTCCCCCTCAATCAAACTCATTACCATTTCCATTGCTAAATATATACCAAAAGCTCCTTTAATTGGTGGCAACATCTCACGCACTAGTCATCAGTTCATCCCGTGGGGACGCATGCCTCCCAGATAATCATGGTGGTACATATGTTGGCCAAGGCAACTAACTTGCCATTGTTCAAAGACTTCAGTGTTGCAATGTTTCAGTGTTTTGGTACCGTAGATCAATGTAATTTACTAGTTGAATGACCGATTTGACTATCTTATAGGTAAATCAGTCTCCTTCAAATCATCTATTAGTTGGCTTATTTTAATAATATCAACTGCATAATGGATTTTCTAAATATTCAAATCACTTGCATTCACTACCCGGAGTGAATTATTTTCTAGCAACTAAAACAAGCTTCCCTTGAAGGGGAGCTTTGGCGCAAAGGTAAAGTTGCTACCGTGTGACATAAAGTCACGGGTTTGAGTCTTGGAAACAACCTTTTGCAAAGCAGAGTAAGACTGCATGCAATAGACCCTTCCTCGGACTCCATATTAGCCTGAGCTTTGTGCACCGGACTGCTCTGAAAACAGGCTTCCTTTCTTTTTTTCCTCTAAGATATCAAGAATTCCTTCTTTGCCTTTCTCTCTCATTTTTCTTACCAAGTGGAAAAGGAAAATGATTTTATTGTGATTATTCCTTCCCCCTCCTTTCTTCCTCTACCTTTCCTCCACAAGTAAACACCACCTTACATAATTTACAATTGCTTAGGTTGTTGATTTTAGGTTGAGTCACGCTGTGGAATTCTGCACTCAGTGCATCGAAAGTTTCATACTAAGTTAATTGTGTTAGATGATGTTGAGTCTAAAAGAATTTTAGATATCTTCATAATTGTATGATATTGTCCACCTTGGGCCTATGATCTCATGGTTTTTGTTTTTGGGGTCTACCTAAAATGCCTTATACCCACCAGGTTTTCCTGCCCTTCGGTCTTACTGACCTACTAGGACTTCCTTGCCCCTCAGTCCAATTGACTTAGTGGGTCTTGCTGCCTCTCGGTTCACCCGATCTACTAGGACTTTCTTGCCTAGCTGCAACTAGGAATTCTCTGCCAATATTCATCCACATGGCTTGATTGGACCATGTGGCAGTCCGGACTTTGATATTAATTGTTGGGTCTAAAAGAATTTTGGATATCTCCACAATGACATGATATTATCCATTTTGGGCCTATGCCCTCATGATTTTATTTTTGAGCTCTAGCCAAAAAGCCTGATACCAATGAAGATATCTTTCTTTTATAAACTCACAATCTTTTCCATATATTTTCAACGTGGGACTATGAATGAGACACTAGTTTAATCAATTCTGTCCACGAGTTGGGAGTGAGGACAATGCTCTTTCTTCCAAAGCCCCAGTCGTTAGAGCTAATTTTTCATGTTCTAGACATTGACATCTCTAGACGTGCATATTTCTTCTCACGGCATTAATGTAATTAGGCATACTAATTTGTTTGTATAGCAATCAATTGCTCATTATATGTCACCCTCCCCATTCTCTAGTTATGCAGAAAAGTCGACAATTATCCTAATGAGACTGGTATCCTAGAGCGCATATTTGCCGGAGTAAGCATCTACTACAATTATACTGGAAACGTTGACTGCTTTGATTTGGAGGATGACCCACATGGAATGAGCGGATGGAATTGGCAGGTTCATACTCCGTTTTATTGCTCTTTATTTGTTCTAACTGAAAATCCATGATACTCGAGTAGCTAATTTCTGTTTCCATTACTACCAGGCTTGTACAGAGATGGTTATGCCTATGTCGAGCAACAAAGATAGTAGTATGTTTCCAGAATTTGATTTTGATTATGCTGCATACCGAGATGAGTGTGTTCAGGATTATGGTGTCAGGCCTAGGCCTCGGTGGATTACAACTGAGTTTGGAGGGCATGTAAGTTCTGTTGCTCTACTTGCTGAGAAAACACAATCCATTCAAATTTGCAATGTCTTCCTTGCAATCTGTTCTTGTATAGTTTAGTTGCAACAGTTGATTCTGCCTTGAAAAATATGATAGTGATAGAATTGTGTTAGACTTCCATCAAGAAGGCATAGTTGGTGGCAAATGGTAGCAGATGCTAACTATAATTCCAGTTGTTCTAACCTTCTAGATCAGATGCTTTTTTTCATTTTTCAATTTTCTTCAAAGGTCTACAGCAGGTGCCGTTTGATTAGCTAAATAAGGCGTGGTGCTAGGTTGTTTGCTTTTATTAGTTGATTATTATCTTTTTCTCTTATTTAGTTGTCATAAAAACGTTTAACACGTTTTCTCTATAAGCTGATAGAAGTTTGTTTTCACAATTAATATTTCGTTCCTATTAAATGGTCAAAAAACCTGAAAAATATCATCGATCATTGGATTCTAAAGGATATCAAGACCACATTGATGAAATTTGGCAGTAATATCATATTCTCAAATGGATTGTTGGATCCTTGGAGCGGCGGCAGGTAAACCACTTCACCCATTTATGTTTCTTGCAAATTCTTTCAGATTTCAGTTCAGATGAACTTAATGATTCTTTCAATGTTCTTTCCAGTGTTTTGCAAAACATATCAGATAGTATCGTCGCGCTAGTAACTGAACTAGGTACATCTCTTCTGAGTTCGATCCATTAGTTTTTCTCCATCGAAAGTTCTGTTTACTTGGAAGACTTGTTTCAGGGGCACATCACATAGACCTGCGCGCTGCTACCAATGAGGACCCTGAGTGGCTGGTAGAACAGAGATATTCAGAGATCGAACTCATCAAAGGTTGGCTATCTGAATATTATAAACAAAAGGCATCCTCTTTCATCAAGTTGTTTCAAAGTCATAATCTGTCTTGAACTAGCTGAAACTGGTAAGATCATAAACTCGTTCACATTAAGTCTCTGTCAGATTTGCTAGAAAACTGATAACCATGTGGTATTGATGCCTCTGTGCATGTAGGAACTTCTTTAGATGTTACATGGTTGCAAAGTAGTTATACTTCAACTTCGGCATTCAAGTAAAAGCTAGAAAAGGCCTCAAGCAAAGCATTGAAGTAAACACAAGAATAAAAGATAGAAAAGTGTATCTGTGGGCCACAATGTAATGAAAGGTTGCTAACTTTATATATGATGGCACACCCGACATTCCAAATTGCTCATTACTTGTTGTCTGGCCTTGCTCGGTTTGGGTCATGCCCCGACACGAGGAAATAATCTTATAATCGATGGTGTGATTTTGATAAAATTTGAATCAATGATGTGATTTTGTTTGGCCAACACGAGTATGAATCCCTATAACCACATCATTGAAAGAGTTGTTTCTCTTGTTGTGAGCAAGAAATAGTTTTGATTTTGTTTGGTTTAATGAAATTTGCAGTTAAACATTCTTTTTTACTTTTTTTATAGATCAAATTCTATGGTAAAAAGGCAATATAAAAAATTGGAATTACAAAATTTTAAATCTTAAAATAGAGGTTATTTTATATTTAATTTTATCCTATCAATTTAAATATATATTTCTATATTACAAGATATTTTTCTGGTTTATTTAAAGTAGATAATTTTATTGAATTATCCAATTGTATCCGTTTTGAGATTATTTCCAACTAGATAAATACATAAATGTCAGTTTCCAAATTGTTGAACTAAAAACGAGGTACAAGAATTTTTTTTTTTCTTTTAATAGATTAACAAAATAAAATATTTTTGTTAAACTATTTATTTCTAAATAATTTTAAAAGGAAAATTGTAATAATATTTGGTCATTTAAGGTGTCCAATCATGAGTTATAAAAAGAAATTTAAATGAATTTTATTTTGAATAATATAAGAATTTGATAAAAAAATTTAATCCTATATTTTTATTGTTAATTATTATTTAAAAGCCGAAAACAAAATTTTAAAATAAAAAAGTTTTCTGGATCGCAGTTTGCACGAATCTGAAGGCATTGGATTCGGCTGTATAGGCCCTTTCAAAAGCATTCAAATTTTAAACGCGCCCACAGATGAATTGGTTACGTGGACCACCACTCGGATATGATTGCGAATGCAACGGGCCCCGCTTGGGTTCCTTTTGACTCCAGTTACAACGAAGGTAAGCTTATGGGTAAAATTCAAGGTTGGCAGGCAGCTGGATTGTTAAATTCCTCAGCTCTACGTCCGCAAGTGTTGTAAAGATGACGAAATTACGAAAAGCCGGAGCTGTTGCGGTAATCATACCGGCGGAACTCGGGATCCGATTCGGACGAGTCGGATCGGGCAATCGTCCGCTACAAGACTCACCTTCCTGCAAAAGGAAGCCAAACCGAAAGTGGAGACTGGCCGAGTCCACTCGATCGATCTCTTTCGCTTTTCCCCTTGTCTCAGCGGCGAGTCTTGCTCCGCCGGTACTCCGATCTAGGGTTTTAACTACTGCGGCGACCGGAAGTCGATATGGCGAGCCCTCGGCCGGCAGCGATGACGCCGGCGTATCTCACCGTCGATGCCCTCAGGACTCCGCTCGGGGACGACGCGATCTGGAAGAGGCTAAGGGAGGCCGGTCTGGACGAGGAGTCTGTCAAGAGGAGGGATAAGGCCGCACTGATAGCTTATATCACGAAGCTGGAAACCGAGGTGATTTCCCTCCCTTTGTTCGTTCATGAGTTGTTGACTAAGTTTCAGTTATGCTAAGGTTATCGAGTTTTTTAGATTTTTTTTTTTTTGGAGCAAGTTTTAGAACTACATGGTTTTGAGCAAGATTCTTAAGCGATATTGAATTTTTCCTGCAATTTTGGGAGTGATGTCGCAGAGAAATTTAATCGGGACGCTTGTTCTGGTTAGGCGTGGCAGGAAAATCGTGATTTATTATCCCTTGTACCTTGGCATTCATTTGTTTATTTAGAAAATATCTCATTTATTGTTTGTATTCAAATAGGGTTGTCCTTGTATGTATGAGGTTTTAGAGTTGTTCGTCGCAATTTAGTTTCGACATCTCAGTGATAACATTTTGTAGTATCATCTGGGAAATCTCGTCTATCATCATAGGCATAAGTTTGTACTGAAAGGTAGTTTACTTTTCTCAACTTCTTTCAGCTATCCCTATAGCATAATCTCCTCAAGTAATAGTAGAGATAAATACTACATAACTGTCATGTTAACTTTTTTTCCATTGCTTGAAGTTTTATTTTCTTTTTGTTTTATTGTCACCGCCAGAGTCTTGCCCTAATTTTTTAGGGCATGTTTGTATACGTTGCTATTTGATTGAGATTCAATTCTTTTCTGATTTCCTATACAAGATAACTGGCATAAGCATTTATAATGCAGCAACTTTGCTGACATATTTAGTATGTGTCTGAATGGGTTAGTCAATAAAAGGAGTCATTGCGGCTCTAATTGGTTAGCAATTTCTTGGTTCAATTTCAAACTTTATGATGCCATTTTCATTCCAATGGCATGAATTTCTAAGTCCTGATGCTGCATTTTGTATTGGAACTTCAATTTCTTTATATGTCAGTATGTTTTATTTATATGCCTTTTTTATTTGTTTCATTATGGTAGATCTATGACTATCAACACCACATGGGACTTCTTATTTTGGAGAGAAAGGAATTGCTTTCTAAGCATGAGCAAATTAAAGCATCTTCAGACTCAACCGATGTTATATATAAGCGAGAAGAAGCTAAATGGCTATCTGCTTTAGCTGAAGCCCATAAACGGGAAAAAAGTCTTGAAAAGCTTTTGGGAATCCAGAAAGAGTGTGTTTCAAATGTGAGTGCATGTTCATTGAAAAATATTATCTGAAAATTTACTGTTATACAAAAGAATTTTCTTTGCAATGCTTCTGCAACCTCTTGTCCAACCTGTACCACTTATGTGACATTCTGCTATATATATAAGGTTTGGATTAATTCCTTATTGTCATCACTTTCCTCATTTGACGTCTCTAAAAACAACGAGTAAATTTTTGGAGTCATCTACTAGATAGATGTTACTTTGATAAATAATTTATATTGTAGCATGTAAAGTTGTAAACACTTCACTAAATGTATTTTTGTTTTGACAAAAATGCAAACTTATGATGGTTCCAAAACTTTAAATTTGCTTCCCGTACCACAGAAGGTCACGTTTCTATAGTTTTATTCACAAAACCCAAAGCTTTGATATCCGTTATGTAAATCAAGAGCAGGCTTCCTGATAGTTACTATTCTTAGCAGTCTACCTGAAAATTCTTCCTGAGTCAAACTTAAATTATATTGTTCTTTATGTCAATTTTTAGATTATTAGATGTTTCCACAATTTGTTTAATTTTTTTTTATGCTAATGTTTCTTTCATTCTATACATCACAGTTTTTTGCTGAAAATGTTAAATATGGTTATCAATTTGAACATGAGGAAGGTGCACTACTTGCTTAAATCGTAGTTCTTGTTTAACATTCAATAGTTCAACCTTGATTTTTTTTTTAAATCTGAAATAGAAGTTTCACTGCTCTAACCATTTAGAATGTAACCAATAACTATTTATAATAAAAGGCAGAGGTGATAAATTTTGTATCAGTTTGTTTGATTTATTTTTCAGTTTGATTTGTAATTTGACACCTTCATGATTCTTACACATTCTATTGTCATATACATGCTGTTTTATGTTGTAAAAGAGTTGGAATATTTATGCACGTGATCTTATATAGATTGAGAAGGCTTTGCATGAGAATCTAGTAGAATCTGCTGAAAGAAAGGTTGAATATGAACACAAAATTGCAGAAGCTCAGACAAAGATGGAAGAAGCAGAACAGAAATTTGATGAGGCTGAAAGAAAGCTACTTGCAGCAGAATCTTTGCAAGCAGAAGCAACCAGAGCCCGTAATTCCACATTAAGGACATTAGCTGATATTGAAGCTCGGGAAGATGATCTCAGGAGGCGCCGTTCTACTTTCAAGTCTGAGTAAGTTGTTCCCCTTTTGTTCTGCAGCAATGATCTTTTATGAAGGAGCTTCTTTGCATTATGGCAGTTTTATAGCATTTGCTTCACAATTCATCATTGTATACCAGTTGAAAATAGTACTTTGTTTTCCCATACAATCATTTACTTATCCATTATGTTTGGAAAATAATATCAGTTGCAAAGATGTCTTCATTTTGGTGGTTTTATTATGGTTTTGCTACTTGTGACATATTTTGTTAGTTCTATTTTTTTTAGTTCTAAAGTTGAATCGACGGCATGTATTGTTATGTCAACTCCAAAACTGTTCTGTTAATTTTACGGTTTACAATTTAGCAGATCCAGTTTGTCTCACTGATTCTTAATTCAATTATATCCTCCTAGGTGTGATGCTAAGGAAAATGAGATGAACCTTCAAAGACAAGCCTTATATGAGGGCCAAAAAGCTCTGTATGAACAACAAGAGAGATTACTGGATAGTCAGAAATTATTAAATCAGAGGGAGGAATTCATCTTTGAAAGGACGAAAGAGTTAAATTGCCTTGAAAAAGAACTTGAGGAAGCAAAGGCTAATCATGAGGAAGAAGCTCGATCTCTCAAAGTAGAAAAATCCAACTTTGACCTAGAAGTTGCTGCTTTTGCAATTAGAGAAGACGTCTGCTACTTTCTTTCTAAACATAATTTTTTTTTAAATATTTTTCTTTACCTCTTTATTATAACATTGGTTCATTTTTGCAGGCCATTGTTAAACGTGAAACAGTGCTCGATAAAAAAGAGCGCGATTTAATTGTTTTACAGGAAAAGATTTTGTGCAAAGAACAGGTGATGTATTCGTTGTTCTGGTGTTTAATATATATATTTTTTAATTCTATTGCATTGTTCTGAAAACATTCAAGATTATAAACTAGTTCCTTTCAGTATTAGTTGTTATTTATTTATTTATTTTTAAATGTTTGTAGGATGAAATTCAAAGAATTCAGATGGAACATGAAGTTCTTTTAGAGAAGAGAAAAAGTGAATTGGAAAATGAAATTGAACAGCGACACCTAAGGTTGAAGAACGAACTAGAGGCTAGACAATCTGCACTAGATGCTAAGGAGGCTGATCTCTCTATTAGAGAAATTGCTATTGGTAAAAAAGACCATGGTATTGTTTTGCAGCTTTCTGAGCTTGCTGAGAAGCAAAAAGATGTGGCTAACAAATTGAGATTACTTGAGGAGAAAGAAAAAAGTTTAATTTTTTCACAAAGGGAAGCAGAGGTTGCAATTCAAAAGCAGCAGAAGGAAAGAGAAAGTATTATTGAGTTGGAGCTAGGTCTTGAGAAAACTAAATCTAGTTTGGAAGACAAAAAGAAAGAGATTCTTCTTTTGGAAGAAAGGTTAGAAATCACCTCAATAGAGAGAAATAAATTGCATGTTCTAGAATGTGAACTCAAAGGAGAAATTGACAGTCTCAGAGCCCAGAAACTGGTACTTCTTACTGAAACTGAAAGACTGAAGGCTGAAAAGGAGAAATTTGAATCTGATTGGGAGCTTATGGAAGAGAAAACACACGACCTAAAAAAAGAAGCAGAAAGGCTTGAGGAAGAGCGGAAAGCAGTTGCCCGCTACCTCAAGAAAGAAAAGGAAAACATTAAGCTGGAGAAGGACAACCTTCACAATAAGTTCAAGAGAGATAGTGAGCATTTGTCTAGTGAACGGGAGGAATTTATCCAAGAAATGCATCGACAACATTCAGATTGGTTTGCTAAGATTCAGCATGAAAGGGATGAGCTTGTCAGGGATATCAATTTTCAGAGGACTGAATTAGAAAATAGTATCAAGAAAAAGAAGGAAAAAATTGAAGCATACTTGAGAGAAAGGGAAGAAGCATTTGAACAAGAGAAGACCAAAGAGCTTCAATATATAAGTTCTCAAAAGGAACTTATTGCAAAGGAGCTGGAACACGTTGCACTGGAGATGCAAAAACTTAACACTGAGAGAGTGGAGATTGCTCAGGATCGTGAACAGAGAAAAAACGAGTGGGCTGAAATGAAGAAGTTTACAGAAGCACTAGATGTTCAATGTCAAAAGCTGCAAAAACAGAGGCAATTACTTCACGCTGATCGAGAAGAAATTGATCAAAAAATTCAACACCTTAAATATTTGGAGGATTTGCATATTGAATCTGAAAATAGAGCATTATCTGATGTGCAGATTGATAAATGCAAGACTCCTGTCCTAGAGAAACACCAATACTATGATGCTTCCCATGGAGAGATTATTAGTAATGATTATTGTACAGAGAAGTTGGGTTCTCAGAGTACCCTTACTACTATCTCTCCTGACACTAAATCTTGGATCAGGAAATGCACCGAGGTGATATTCAAGTATTCATTTGATAAAGATTCTGATACTGTGAAGGTGGAGAATGAACTGAAAGAGAAATTTAGGGATTTTAGATCAACAGAGGTTGGTCTTCATCTGAATAAGAATGTAATTGCTGACAAACAAACTATTGCTCCAAAAGTAGGCAATCTTCAGGACTTATCTGTTATGCCCAAGAAGATCCATGAGCATGAAAAACTATATGGAACAGAAATTGAGCAAGTGAGATATAGTTTGGATCGGCAGAATCAGATGCCTGATGTGAAACCAGTTTTTGATGCTCAAAGCCCTTCTGTAATTGGAACAAGTAGCAGTAGATCTCATGGACACTATGAGAATTCTGTACAGAAATCTAGAATTCTTAATAGTGTCAATTCTTGGTTATTAGGCCAAAAGAGACCGAACAGCATGCTATCTGATAATCATGCAGATATTCATTCAGAACAAATTCTGAAGTCACAGAAAAGAGCTCGGCAAAATGGAAATTCTGGCACTAACGGGAATTCTTCTAACCGGTATATCTTCTAACTATATGCCTACCACTTTGGTTGATTATGTATGCATACACACATGTAAAAAGATTGGTTATTTGTTTTTCTTTGTTATAAATCATTCATCATACTAATTTTGCTTGTTTGACTGGAAGTGTTGAATCACATCCAGGAGAGGAATCTGTATCAGTGTTGCACGAGCATAAATCAGGTTTGGAAGAAACGTTACATGCAGTTTTTAAGGATCAAGAGGCACAAACTAAAGTGGAGTCAAAGTTTGGCATTGTAGAAAATGGGCCAGCTTGCAAATTTGAGCACTCTTCACTTGCTTTAGATGTACCAGGTTTGCCCAGCCAAGATGCTAATGAAACTAATGCACACAGGAAGGATACATCTGAGGAAGTTAATGTGGTAATTTTCTTTTTTATCGTTTGTTGAGTTTGTCTTTCCATGATTTATGATATTCCTTACTGATAGAAGATGCAATTACTGGGTTAAGGAAAGCAAAAGGATAAAGGAAGAAAACGCTTGTTGATGAGCAAGGGATGGGAGGCTTCAGATAAAATATCTAACTGAAAAATATCTCACCCGAGGCTAAACTAGAGTATATATACTAGGGTATATATTACCAGATAAAATATATGTCGCATACTCACATGAATTCAACTTCCTGATGAATACACAACATAATAATTCCATTTGCTTAAGGCTGGTGCATATAAACTGGGATCTAACTTAATTAGACTTATTTTGAGAATTTTGCTAGGATTACTGGGTAAATTTTGGAGTTTTGAAACAATGGCTTCTGGACAATATCCTTTGCAGAGCTGTAATAAACATCATTGTTCACTATCCAAAAGTTTGTTTAAAGGGATTAAATTAATGCATTGATTGCTTTTTTTCCCATACATCATTTTTTTATATATATATACTACATACCAAAATTGTGTTTAATTTCGCTTAGAGTTTTTTTATAATTGTTTTTCTTACTCAAGACTATATCTTTAGATAAAGATGACATTGTACCTTCTCTATTTCATCGACAGAAGGTTATGTTATAAGACTTAATGTTTAGTGACATTTTTCATTTCAGCCTCCCAGTGATCATGTCGTTAAGGATAATGTCAAGCTTAATATGCAAGGAAAACTCATCCAGGATGCTGATGAATCAGAATCAGAAGATGAAGACGAAGATGACAATGAAACACCATCATCTGTTAAGCAAAAATTATGGAACTTCCTTGTAACCTGAAGACCCTATATGGTCATGGTATTGGTTAGCTACTGTTTGTTTTTGCCGAACTATCATACTAACATACATGTGGCTGTTTGGTTTGCCAACATGGACCTTTTTCTTTTACCTTTCCAAATTTGTAAATGCTCTGCTTTCCTGCATGTCTAAGCCTCTCTTCTACTTGCCTTGAGCATTGTAAGTAACATTTTAGCATCACAATCTAGTTGTTTTAGAAAGTATTTGGCAGTCCTTCATTTGTTTCAGAATCCTTTTTTAATGACTCACAAAGTTTCTGATTTTTGCTACTTTCACAACTGTTCTAAGGCTTCATCTTCGTCATTGTAAGTTTTTTTCCCTTGACATTTCTTCATCATTGCACATTTATTTGCTGTACTATTGTCGAAGAAGACATCTTCTCTTTTTCCTCTTCCTCATTGGATTCGGATCAAGTCTACAACTTAAAGCTGACAAGACTTTGCTCTTGGGATTCAACCAAAAACCATCATTGCAGGGCCAGGTGCAATGTTCCTTGAGTAGCTTCTGTGGCCTTGCGGCCCCGGTTTGTAGGTGTTTGATTAGGTCACGAGTTTCATGTTTAGATAACACATTGTACACAAAAAAAAAAAAATGAATTTGTTCCTTTATCAACTTTGGCTGCTTGTGGAAGTCTGAGGCTTTACTGTTTGTCAAAGTTCATAGGTTAACAACACACTTGGCTGGTTCTTGATTAAAAGAATTTTTTAATCACGCCAAATATGCTGTCACTCGAGTTTTTCTTTTTGATTGAAATCTACATGAACGTTACTGTTAGTAATAGTTAACTTCAATAGTTGCTTTTGTTGTTGTTGTAAGGGTAACTTGCTTTAAACTCCCCAATCCAAATTGAAGCTTTGCATGCAATCCCTACATGCAAAAAATTTTGTTTTCACTCCCTACCTACTTATAACAGATATTAATTTACCTAATTACCCTTACCTAATTACCCTATCATTGT
>JBBPFQ010845155.1:0-10644 GCA_037974815.1 Kaempferia elegans
TTGGCCGTCGTCGGCCGATCACCACTAGTCACCTTATAAATTAAAAAGGATATTTTTGTCATTTTATAATTATATGAATTATATTCCTTATAAAAGTTAATTAATACCAAACAAAAGAATGTAATCATCCTTGTAATAAAAGATTACATTCAACACATTTCCAAACGTAGTAATGTAATATGAATTACATTACATTACATTACATTACAATTTGAATTACATTACAAGCTGGATTATATTACAGCTTACCAAACGCAGCCTTACTCCAGTGGAAGACTACTCAATATCAGTCCTTGTCATCCCTGACTCATTAAGATGCTTCTATTATATCTTAACAAATGTTCATTGGTCAAAAATATGGATTATAGATTTTGTAACTCTGAATATGTCTGATAATATTACTCTTTTGAGGTATCTGATACTATTACTCTTTTCTCTAATCTTAAAGCTACATCTCATCCTAGGAGTGCTACTTTAGCAGATGAATCACTCTTATCTGTGCTGGGTGTTGGTCAGGTCAGTCTTACACCATCCTTAACACTTTCTTCTGTCCTCTTTTGTACCCAAATTTCTTTGAATTTATTTATGTTAATAAACTAAGTTGTAAGATTGTTTAGTAAAACTGCATTTATTTGCTCTGGTAGTTGACCCTCTCCACGTACACAGTTGTCAAGAACATTTTAGAAACCTACACAATATAGTCCTAATTTGTCCAATCTTCAGAAATTTGAATGCCCTATCAATTAAGAAAACATGCACAATAATCATTGCCTCTCAGTATCTATAAATGTCCTGTGCACCTTTATCTTTAGTACCTTTAATATTTGGGAGTCAAGTCAGTGTTTCCTCAAAATTTGGTTTAAATTCCTCGTTACTTAGATGACCACTCGAGAGTCACAGACTTTTCTTATTAAAAGTATATTCTAAGTTTTCTTCCATTTTCTCTTCTTTCTGCACTGGAATTATAATTCAATTAGAGTCTATTAGCTTGCAATAACTACAAGAAGTATTTTTCTCATAAACTTTCCATTTTCTATTGCAGGGATATATATTCTTCATCAATCTCCGTGTTCACATACAGTTTAACTAGCAGTAGCTGAGAGAAAAAGATGGCTTCTAGCATCGAATTCTTAGTGTGTTCTAAATTTTGAGATCCAAGTCATGTTTCCTCAAAATTCATAGATGGCTATTCTAGAATGGCATAGCTTTTCTTAAAAAAATTTTTTTGAATGTTTTTTCATTTTCTCTTCCTCCTTTGAGATAAGAGCTCAATTTGGAGTATCCATTAAAGCCTCAAAAATAATCAAGCTAATGAGTATTCTTCTCACACATTTGACCTTTCCCTCTTTCATAATATTCTTCACTTATCTTATGTCCTCATAAATCTTAATAAAGCAGTGTTATGAGAGAAAAAATGATCAAGTTGAAATAACACATACAATATAACTAGTATAGGAGTTCTTAAATTTAGGACAATACCATTTTGATGGTATGTTATTAAAAATCATAAGTCGCCTACTATTCTTCTTGGTTAACTCTTTCGCAAATCATTTTCTTAGTGATTCTCTAACCATTTATTCGGTTGTAATGTTTTTTTTATTTCATGTCTTCGGATAGAAACATCGTCTTTTAGATCTATCAAATGCATCTTTCTTGGTTACCCTTGTATGTAAAAGGGTATTAATGTTACTCTCTTGAGTTGCAACATACCTTTAATATCACAGACTATATTCTTCAAGTCTACTCCATTCTTTTCCCACCTTACCTACTTTTGATAGAGCTAGAGTTTCTTCCTTCTCTCCGCTCGTACTGTATTTTCTTCTTCTAAAGCAATGTACTAGTGTTGAAATTGCTATGATTTATATTAAAAAAAACCTATGGTTTACCCTTATTACTGCAACTCCATGAAAAACCCACTCTTGTTCCAAAAATGTCATCACCCCCAAATTCAGCCACTGATTTGGACTTTCCATTACCTTTTGGAGAGGTACCTATAAACAAGGAATCAAATTTGGCTCTATGCCAGTTAGCACATGAGAATTTTTAAATTCTGCCCACCAACTCGCATGCAAGAACACAATACACAACACTTACATCTCCGCGAGAAGCACTCTACTGAAGCTACTAGGATTTTGGCATGCATCTTCCTCCACGAGTGACACCTCAACATCACTGTCTTTACCTCCTCCTTCACGAATGACAAGATGCTGAAGACGCTGTCAGAAGCACTCCGTCAAAGGAAACTAGGGTTCCAGACCTTCTAGTACGCCTTTTCCTTTGCAAGTGACACCTTGACAAAATCAGCATTCCTCCTCTGCAAGCAACAAGGCACTACAAGGACTTTACCAAAGCAAACTAGGGTTCTAGTATGCCTCTTCCTCTACCTCACCACCTCCTCCTTTACCTTATACTCTTTCTCCACCTCCTTGGAGCAATCAACACCCAACTAAAAAGGAATGATATTGTTCCGAAACAATATCATTCTTTGCCAAAACTCTGAATTGAGTGGAAACTTTAACCCTTGCCTGTAGCTGCACTATTTTGCATTATTTTTCTGGATGTTATCTCCTATTCTTCTTTATACTTACCAATTCTACTTTATTTCTTCTTTGACCTCATATATTTCTAGGATTATTTCAGAGGTTCTATCTGATCCAGATGCCAATACCTTATAGTTGATAAGATGACAACATTCCATTCTAATGGCATTCCCCTATGTAGATGTCCTTTGAAGGCATTCCCCTATGTAAATTTTTAGAGTTGATTACCTTGATATGCTTTATCATTTGGCTTAAGTTATTCAATTCACCTTTTTCTTAGCAACCATCTTAGTGGTTAATATATCAACTAGACATAGATAATGTATTTCGCAATAGTGATCTCAAATAAGGAGGTAACATCGAGCATCTCAAAGGTCTATTTCTCAAGAGGAGATTGATCCACTGTTAAGACAAATCATCTTGTATGGGTTAAAGTAATTTCCCAAGGCATGGTTTTGTAATTAACCTTAGCCGACTCCACCTAATGGAATCAGAAGTGATTGTTGTTGGTGTATGATCTTGTAATTAACCTGTTGTTCTTCAGTTTGGAACGACCAGAAGTATGTCTTGTCACCCAATATTTTCCATTACCTCACTTTGTAAAGCATATACTATTATTTATGTAAATTGTATCATCATTATTAGTGATTATTGTATAAATCACAACTAAAAGCATAATTTTCTTAGCACTTTCAAACCAAGACCTTCGCACCTTGAAATGTTTTCTTAGTATAAAATTTGCTAGGTTAGGGAGAGAGATCTATATCTTTCAATGGAAATCTGTGTTTGACATGCTCAAAGAGGCTAGTATCTTAGGAGATATTATTTGATCTATGGAAGTATAGGAGACTAATCAAAAAGTTATATTACCTTCCAGTCAACAAGTCATATATCTCATTTTTAGTTTGTGTGTTAGTCAATTTCTTGAAGCTCCATGCCATGACCATTAGGAAGTAGCCTTAAGAATTCTATTATACCCTAAGGTAGGCTCTCTAATAGATTACTATAAGGACATCATGTTCTTCTTGGAGGCAATCTGATATTTTATGAGAGAATAAAGAAAATAGTTGTAACTAGGTTGAGAACATAGGCGAAATACATAATTATGGTTCTTATAACATTTAGGCTTATCTAGCTCAAATAGCTAATGAATGAGCTAGGTAATGTTGCTAGTGAGCCAATGCAATTATAGTGTTATAATCAAATTGCTAGACACATTGCTCACAATGGTGGTGTCGCTCAGTCCTAGGAGATTCTCATCACTTTTATTAGTTTGAATGATCACTTAATTAATATGTTCACTAAGTATAGGAAGTACTAGAATTGTGTAGATTCGTAATAAGTTAATTTTTATAATATTTTTGAACCAACATAAAAGGGCGTGTTGAGGAAAAAATAGTAAACATAGAACAAGACGCAATTATAAGTATACCAACTTCAGCGATGTAAATGAATAAGAACAATAATGGTAATCTCTTTCAAAGTAGAGGGGTCAACCTAAGGGAAAAAACATAAACATGAGCTACGTGAAATAAACTCATACCCAGGAAACAAATACATGTTGTTTGCTTGATTGACATAACCTACTTTCCCATTTCCTGAAACAGGAGAGGAAAAGTTTAAGAACCAAAACTTCACAAGTACAAATGCATAATTTCCATGAAAAAAGAGTTCTTACCTAGATCTACATTTTCAAAAGGGCTTCCGCTAGCAAAAATTATGTTTTCACCAGCATATTTGAATGCATCCTTAGGAGTGCACTCAGCTACAAAATAAAAGGCATGCTTTTAAACATATACAAACAACTACCAGCCAAAAGTAAACCTAAATGTTGTGTGAAGCTTAATAAAAAATACCATTCTTTGTAGGATTTGACATAGCAAATATTGCAGGGCGACAGGAATCAGAGTGTTGCATGGCCCTAAGCACCTATAGACAGGTATGGATCAGTTGGATGACACTAAAGGCTTTTTTTTGGGGGATCATATGGTGTAGATGAACCTATGGATATGAACATTTAATTCATTCCATGACAAAGAAGTCCAGACTTGATGACGATCATCACCATGCAATTATAGAATTATATTGTATAAAACCATTGAATGCATTTGCAGGAAAGCGCACCATACCTCCTCATCGAAGATACCACCAACACCTGACAATCCTAAAAGCACGTGGGGTTTCACTTTTTTGACCTATAATAGATTAGGGATTATCATAAGTATGGAAATAATTGATACCAAGCAGTTATTGTATGTAAACAAAAGGAAGGGTTAATTACTGAAAAAAAATATATACTTTCCAGCTTTTAGAAATTCAGTCTAATCTTTCATTTTTTAAGGGGGGAAAAAAAATTATAGTTTTTAAACTTTTCTATCACCAAACGATTTGGATTTGCTTTATATTATTTGGGATGTCATGCTACCCATATATTTGTTATAAAATTGAATAGGATAGGACAGTTTGGTTAAAATTGGAAGGCAAGCATATATTTGTTAGCACCTAAAGGTACTGGATATTTTCATTAGTTAATCAACCAGAAAAATCAATAAGTTGCATATTGATAACAAAAACCTAAGAGAATAAACTTACCACTCAAAAAAAATTACAAAGCATCATGTATCTAATATAATCCAGTCTATAAGATGAGTTATGATGAATACTTACTACTTCTAGTAGGCTAGCACCTTCTTTAAGTCCTTCGACTTCCTCTGGACCATAGCCACGAGCAAATGGAGCAGCTGCAGGGTCAATTCCTTTCCTATCCTTTGTAATAAGACCCTGCATATAATAATTTAAGTAAACCTGTTAGATTTAAAAGTAGCCATATAAAAGTGCCAAATTTTGGCCAATAAATTTTTAATGTGTAAAGAATATTTCAATTCATACAATCTGAAGACTGAACAACTACAGCTAAACTAATTTGTGGCTTCCTTGTATCACATTTATGGAGTAGAACACAATAATCTCGTAGTGAGAAAGAGCCAAACAAATTAGTGAGGAAAGACTTGCCCAATGGAAAATATCATCAAAAGCTTGGGCAAAAATAATTAAAACATGTACAGATATTTAACATAATATAGTTCAGATCTATGGTAAAAGTTTGTGCAGGACAGCCGCTGTGCATCTAGACAGCTAAGCGTTAGTGAATTTTTAGCAATAATAGTGATCTTGTTGATGATATTAAAAAATGCAATAGATGAGAAGGCATAACCATCCTGAACAAATGATTGAAAAAGTTAAGGAATGAAAGTCAACTCAACCCAGTGAATTCTTATTGGACTTGTTTGTATCAAGCTGTATCACCTGATACAGAACCCTATTTTGCTTCATGCAATGACTAGTCTAACTGCAAGGAACAAGTTCATTTAACCACTATAATCTCATCTCGACCTCTTTTGCATCTGCTCATAATTGACATTTGATGGCAAGAATTTAACTTCATGATGGTTACACGCAAAACACACAGCTAGACAAAGTAGTTTGCACGCCACGAATAAGATCTCACATGCTAGATGTCAACGCCTATGGATAAATGGAAAATTTTCTTAACATGCCGACAAAATGTACCATGGGACTGCAACTCTAATAATTGATGTCAGCAGTTGCAAAAAAATCAATATGTAACCTATGATATTAATAGAGACAGTATATTAAATTTGCATCAAACCATACTAGTGTAAATTGTACACGTACATCATGATATCCTGAAGCACAAACATATGTGACATGGCCATCCAGTAGTCCAGTACTGGATATCATGAATGTATTTGAGTTATGATTGTAAAGATGTAAATAGTTTTAGACAATCTCAACACAAAGTCCATTCTCATACTGCATGAAAATCATTTTATTAGTAATAAGAGCTGCTCCTACTAACATAAAAGGCACCGGTGCACGAAGCTCCCGTCAATACGGGGTCCCGGGAAGAATCAGACTACAATGGGTCTATTGTACGTAGTCTTACCTTACATTGTAAGAGGTTGTTTCTGCGACTCAAACTCATGACCTCCAGGTCACACGACAACTTTAACATTGCACCAAGGCTCCCTTCCTACTACTAACATAATGTTAATTAACTTAATATAGGTGTTCCTACTAACAAAATAGGTTATATTCTCTCCTTTTTATTCAAATTTGAGGGAAATAGACTGAAGAGCCAAACAGACTAAACAAATAAATTTTAATTAATGAAGATGTATCAAATATTGTGGAATTGACATAGAGGACTGAGCTGGTTCAAATTGGTGGAAGAAACTAGAGCTGACCCATGTTTTGAGCCAATAGGATTGGCATGAGTTCTTATAAGTTCAACCAAAAAATAAAGTTTGCACAAGATTAAGATTTGATCACTTGATGAAATCACATTAACAAAGTTCTCAACAATCTTTGAAACCAATTTCCAAAAGATACAAGTTCTAAAAGAGACAAATTTTAAGTAATTTAAACTGCATCTCGTGTTTGGGAACCCAGCATGATATTAATTTCTCAGTCTGTTTCTGCTGAACTCTCATTGAACTATTATGTTGGATATGTTGTTTAACTAATTCACTATCTGTATGATAGTAATCTTGTATCAAAAAATGGTGTGAAATATCTTATGTCCAATTTTTTGGTGATATGTGTTGAATCCTTGACCTTTTGGAACCTGGAATTCCAATTGCCACACTTCTACTCCAAACGAAGGAACACAAAACTAACACAATTGAATATATTTCAAATTTCAAGCAAGTTGGATGTTCTGAGGCATATAGAAGAGAACCAGACATCTTTGTCAATCAGCCAGAATTGATTTCCGTCAAACGGTTCATTGTTTCCCTGCATTCTAGAAATAGCCTTTTTAGCCATGTTGAGGACACCTATTCCTGCACTGAATATCATAAAAATATTCAGTCACAAAACAAATAAAAAAAATGTTTCAGAACCATAATTGGAGGATTTCCCTAATAGGGACTTCAATATTCAAAAATGCACCAAAAAGATTTCCATATTTGAAAATGACCTAGAAGAGCTCCTAGGTGATATTTCCCTAATACCACTTAAATGTTTTGACCCCCCCCAAAAAAAATCTGGATGGCATAAGCACCTCTATGAAAACATTTTTTAGAAAGAAAATTGACATGTTAAATATTTGTTAACTTTTTTAGAAGCTTTTTCGGATCCAGCTAAATGATGATCATGTGAGGGTTCAGATAGTTCATTTACAAAACTGGACACTTGTTTGAGAATTCTTGAGATTTTTTCCCTTTTGGGTCACTTTTCCTACAGTAATTAAAGCAGAATCCCACTAAAAATAGGTAGATGCATTCTGTGTAAGTCATAAAGTTTCAGACTGGACAAGTTGCAGGTTGAATCAGAACCATGTTTTGCCAAATTCATACTAAAAATTTGACATACGGATGCTTACAACAAAACAATATGGACATGGATCTATCTACCCGCACACCCATATGCATCTACTATAAAATGCAAGGAATTTTACAATAGAATGTATCTACTCATAAAGTTGCATTAGTAGAGGCATTTTATATATACAACTAATACTGATGGAACAGGATGTTCACAAAATAAATAAATAAATAGAGCACATAATATGTGTGCATCTCAACATGCTTATTATGTTAATTGAAATGATTAGGACTTGTATTCATGAATTTTGGTGGATTTTAGTTGTAACAACAAAGGCAGCAATCATAGATTTAGTATACCTTCCAGCTCCTACCACAACAATCTTCTGCTTCATGAAATCATTTAGAGATTTCCCTTGTGCTCTCACAGCTCCAAGCAATCCAGCGAGTGCAACACCAGCAGTTCCCTGATGAAGAAGAGCATTTGATACAAAAAAGAAGAAAAAGAAGAAGAAAGCCTTCTAGAATACATTTTTTAGGGTCTGTTATTTTGGATGGAAAGTCAAAAGGGGGAGAGAAAGATCACAAATTACATATGGAACTCTACATCTTTTGTTTCATTTCCCCTCCTCCCCCTCATATTTTTTATTCAAGTAAATGAAACTTTATTGTGATGAACAAAACCAACATTTCATAAGACACGAGAGATGTCCTCAGGGAAGTGAAATACATGGTGGAGCCAGAGAAATAAACCTGGATATCATCATTGAACATACAAAATTTTTCACGATATCGCTGAAGAGTTTCGAAAGCCCACTTCATTTGGAAATCTTCAAACTGAAACAATAGAAACTCTCATCATGCAACAAAACAACCATATTACCATGTATTAGTTATAAATATCATCTGACCATTTAAACCTGAATGACTGCCTTTGGCCATCGAGCAAATGCCGCTTCCATAAATTCATCGACAATAGACAAATATTCATCTCCTTCTAGTCTTGGTTGTCGTAATCCTAAATCTTAAAAGAGATTACATATGTCAAATAGGTTATACATACATACATCGATGTATGTGTTTTTTGAGATACATAAATGGATAGAACAATTTATAAGAGCAACACAGGAGAATCGACACATTGTAACTGCCATGTCGCTATGGACAAGCACAAATATTAAAAGACATCTAATTTCTCATTCTATTTACAACTTTGGACCAACAAAATGTGAGACTAAACCATTGACTCTTAACATTATATTTATAATTGTTTGCAAATGTAGGTATAGGCAGTATACAATATCTAATTCTCGATAAAGGAAATTAGTAGAGATACGCAGAAGCTAATGCAAGTTCTATGCTTTTTGTTAGAAAATTAGGAAATCCTGATTGCATAAAATTAGGAAATAATCTTTGAGATATGGATTGCATAAAATCAGGAAAGAATCTTGGAAAGCATGAACTAATCTCTTATTTTAGTAATTTCCATTTCTTATTTTTCTTTCTTTTATTTATTCCTATTTCAGTATTTTGTATCTTCTATTTATTGATGTAATGTCTAGTTGAAAAATAATAACAATTCTCTTCTTCCTATTTTTTCCCCTTCAATCTTCGAAGTTTTCTTCATGGTATCAGAGCCCTAGGTTTAATCTAGTTTTTTTTTTCCATGGCAAATCAACATCCATGGAAGACTGTCTTAACCGGCACCACAAGTAGAGATTCGATTGTGTCTGGAGAAGAAACGGTTGTCAACTAAAATTTAAACCAACCGATATCTTACAATAGTTCGACGGAGGTATCCTTTAATTCACTCCAAGTTAATATTCAGCGTCTTAATGGGAAGAACTACACAGAATGGTCACAAACTGTGCACCTGATTTTAGACGGGAGAGGTAAACTTAGATATGTTACCGGAGAAGTGATTAAACCAACTAATGGAGACTCCAAATTTAAAGCCTGGAAATCTAGAAATTTGCTACTTATTGCATGGTTAGTCAATTCCATGGAGCCCCCTATCGGAAAGTCATTTATGTTCCTACCTATAGCCAAAGAGGTGTGGGAGGTAGCTAGAGACACTTATTCAAATTTGGAGAACTCTTCGCAAATATTTAGCCTAAAATCAAGGCTATGGCAAGCGAAGCAAGGAGAATGTGATGTGACTTCCTACTACAATGAGTTGATGACATTGTGGCAAGAACTAGATCCATGCTATTATAATATTTGGAATTATGTTGATGATAGTGTTTATTTTATGAAACGGCAAGAGAATGATCAGGTGTTTATTTTTTTGGCGAACTAAAAAAGGATATAGATGAAACAAGGGGTCAAATCTTAGGAAAGACACATCTACAAACGATCCATGAAGTATTTTCTAAAGTCCGGAGAGAAGAAGCTCGACAAACTGTTATGCTTAACAAATCTGCCTCAGCCTAAACTTAAGTTTGGAAAGTTCTGCTCCTGTAACAAAAGGTTTTCAAGAGGAAGCAAAGAGAGATGAAAAGAGTTTTGGAAAACCATGGTGAGACCATTGTAAATGACCGTGGCACACACGGGAAACATGCTGGAAAATCCATGGGAAGCCAAAAAATATTGGAAGAAAAGATCTGATAGTGAAGGTCGTGCACTTCATACTGTTATCTCAAATTAAGAGAGGCAGTCTATTACTAGCGTACTTCCTTTCACCAGGGAATAAATATACCAACTGCACAAACTCCTTGAGTCACAAAAAAAACATTCTTGTTCAATACCTCAAAAAG
>JBBPFQ010845468.1:0-12353 GCA_037974815.1 Kaempferia elegans
CTGACGAGTCATTAGATGATTATAACTTGCAAAATAACCAACAATTATCTGAATTTCTACATTTGACCACTGATGCTACTTTAGAGGACTCCAGAGCTACTGATGCCCTTGATATCATCTTTAACCAATTTGGAACCCAACTTTTAAAAGCTGTATTTTCAGAAAGTAGTGATGCTGAAGAGTTTCCTGTGAAGGAAAAAGTAGGTAAGGTAATATACCTTTCTATTTGACAAGCCTACATTATTTCTTATGCATATGTATCAAATCCACTACTACATTTACAAAATTGTTGACTGTTCTTGATTGATTGTTATCAATAAATTACTTGTTAAAGAAAGAAGTAAATATTGGTTCGATAAGACCAAAATGGACATCGTTTGTACCATGGTTCAAGGTTGTTCTATTTCTTTCACCAGTTACTTAAGGCTCTATTGTTCTCACTCAAACTTATTAAAGTCTTCAAGGTCACCCATTGAAATGGTGTGCATACACACACACACACAGAGTTAGTTCCCTAACATGCTAAACTATTAGATTGTCCTCATTTGGTCACAATTCTCCATACAAAACTAAACTTTAGAGTGTCATTGAAAGCTGGAGATGACTATCCTTCTCTCAAGTTTCCCTCTCATGCCCTTTTTACTTGAAACCTTCACCTCCAAATAGGGTCGATCCCCATCTCTATCCTTGTGCTTAGTCTCCGCTGTGGAGGACTTGCTTCTTCTCTTGATCAATAGCAATTGAGAGATGAAATTTCAATCGATATTCTTTTTTAATAAAAAAATGCTTTTGGATCCATTAAACCCAACTCACATTTTTTAAAACCATAGATTTTAATTAAAACAAAAGAATAAACTCAATCTAACCCCAAGATTAACCTCATTCTAACCATGACATATTCACATGACTCAATGCACTTAGTTAAATCTATTAAATCCAAATAATTGGACTTAGTTCTAATCCAATTTAATTCTCTAATACATAGACAATTAAAACAGAAATCTCAAATTCAATTTTTGGTTAAATTGAAACTCTACATTATTCAATAAATACATTATAGTAATTTTAAAATGTTAAGGTGGCGTTTGATTTAGAGGGTTAGGAATGAGGGAATGGAATAATAGAAATATAATGTGTTTGGTTAATGGATTTGAGAATGACAATTTCGGAATCATTCATAAATAATTAGAAATAGACAAAACCCAAGTAAAGTGGTGGGTTTAGAATTCATTCCCATCTCTTTACGTATTACTTCCAGACGTAATTAAAAATATTTATGAATTTCAATTTTAATTTAGAATTAATTTAAATATAATAATTAATTAATAATTGATAGATTAATTATTATTAATTAATTAGGGATTAATTATTAATTAGTATTAATTGAAGTAATTTATTAATTGATTTAATTCAAATTTAATTTAAGAGTAATTAAATTAATTAATTAATTAGGGATTAATAATTGATTGATTGAATTTGAATGGATTTGGAATTAATTAAAATAATTGATTAAATAAATAATTAAGGATTAATAATGGATTGATTGAATTTGAATTGATTTTCAATTAATTAAAATAATTGATTAATTTAATAATTTGATAATTAATTAATTAGGGATTAATTATTAATTAGTATTAATTGAAATAATTGATTAATTATTTTAATTTCAAATTTAATTTAGAATTAATTAAAACAATTAATTAACTAATTAATCACTTTAATTTGAAATTAATTAATTATTTTAATTAAATTTGAAATTAATTAACTAACCAATTACTAAATTTCAAATTAATTAGAAATTATTCTAAACTAAATAAATTAATCAATTACTTAGTTAATACTAATTATTAATTATTAAACCTTAATTTGAAATAATTAATCCTAAATTAATTCGAAGCTAAATAAATTAATCAATTACTTTAATCAATACTAATTATTAACTATTAAATCTTAATTTAAAATTAATTAATTAATCAATTATTAATCTCTAATCTTATCTTATAAACCAAACAACAATATTGGAATACCTAAACTCATTTTCATTCTAGTTTACTATCAAATTCATTTCCATTCCTATTCCTGCACCCAAAATCAAACGCCACCTAAGTTCTTCTAAAGCAAATGTGAAATACGCTCTAAATTGTTTATTCTTAAGAATGTGCAATATAATGGAAATAATATGTACCAATGTAGGAATGTATATTTAATTTTTGTGGTTAGGTATGTATAGTTCTCTACTCGGTATCTTCTATTTTGAAAGTTTACCAACAGTTGTGCTCTATGCTTGATGTTGGCTACAACATGTTACTGATAATTCTATAATAAGTGCTTTACAGAATTGACATTATAATTAGTATCTTGTTTGCATAGTAACACCAAGAAATTTTAACAATTTTGTCATTTTTCTATTTTTATAGAGATTCTATAAATCGCGTATCTCGATACCAATGATTAGTTTTACTTCTAATCTTTGGTCAATTGAAAAATTAATCGTGCTACAGTTTATTTCGTTTACTCTCTTGCAACTTAAACTCTCTAGACTAATGACTTGATTTTAATTTTTGTAGTTCATTGATTTGGTGCTTGAGCAGGCTGTCAAAGAGTTTTATATTCATCTCATATTACATAAAAATAAGGTAATATATTGAAGATGGCATATCTTCAGTGCACAATTCTGATTCTGTCACAACTTATTAAATAATAGGAGTATAACTACCTTGCTCTACCCTATATTTTTTTTTTCTTATGTGTATATTTTGTTTGTGAACTTATTCATTAGCTTGGTTCGCTATTGAGGAAGGAAATGAAGAGTGAAAGAAGAACCATGACCAAAGCTCATTTGATAGAAGTTGTTTCAAAGCTTCTCATTGAAAATGCTGGTAACTCATCTTGTTCGACTAAGTTGTACATGCAGTCTGGTAGAACAAGTAAAGATAAAGAGGACAAACTTGATGTTCAACAAAAGTATCTAGAGGTAAAATTAATTAGTAGACAGCGCCTACCGATTTTTATACTTTAAGAATTCTTCTGTATGCATCTATGTAATTTCCTTTTATTTCTTAAAAGGTAAAGACAGTGGAGACAAATGCTTTTTAGATGTTCCAATCATTTTTAATAAAATGTATAAAGAAATTATTATGCCTTTGTAGTGAGAATAAATGGAATTATTAAAAAGGTAAATTAACCACATATTGGATGCAGAACCTTTTTTTTTATCAATAAAAATTTTAAAACAAATCTGTATATATTCATCTTTATTCAGAAAATTTATACATATTTCATGCTTTGATAATTTTTCCATTGTTTACATGGTGCCAAAATTGATTATAAACCTGTCAATACAAGTGTGTTAAATTTGAATTGCTCCATAAGTTGTTTCTTCTCTCAGTTCGATAACTATAGGATTCCTTATCAATTAGAATTATATTGTGAATCTTATTTACTGAAAATATCATTCATGTGTCAGATTCTTGTTGATGGTATCTCTTAAAGAAATTTAACCATCTGGGCCGAACCTATCATTTGGAATTCATAGAACAGTACAAAAATTTGAGGCATATAGATTCCTTTTGGTAGCTAGCTTGTTTTTTGTCCACATAGTCTAGAATTTGTTTCGATAGTTCTTTAGTAATTAAATTTTACATTACATTTTCAGAATTTGAAAGTTTCTTTCAGTAAAATGAAACATGAGGTTGAATGCAAACACAAGAAATGGAAAGAGGACCTTGAAAATCTTGGTAAGAAATGGTGATAATAATTTAGATTTTGAGAAGCGATATATCCAATGCACTCATCTCCTTCTCTTGTATCATGACTGTAGAATGCAATGTACAAGGTCTTAAAGTGAACACTTCTTCATATTTAAAATTGCTCGAAGAAAATAGGATGCTTTACAATCAAGTCCAAGATCTTAAAGGTAATTGGCCACTACGATAAGATAATTTTGCATCCTTTGCTTTAGAGATACATAAATCCATGAACCATAAATCTTACTGCAGGTAACATAAGAGTGTATTGCCGAGTGAGGCCATTCCTACAACACTTTGATAGAAGATCAGTTGTTGAGCATATTGGAGAAAATGGAAATGTTATAATTATGGATCCCAGTAAACAGGGAAAAGATGCAAGGAAAATTTTCTATTTCAACAGAGCTTTTGGAGCAAATGCCACTCAATGTATGCAAATTTTCAAATTAAATTTATTATATAATGGAATTGGATTAAGATCGAGCATACCAATTATCTCAATTAAATTGAGTATATGGATATCTTTCTCTATTTATGACATGATTATATTGTTGCATATTTGTGAATTGCTCATACTCTTCCTTCAATTCTTAGCATAGATTTGTTGGATGAAAGAAAACAAGCAGTGCTTTTAGCTAGAATCAACATAAATGAAATGCATATTTTAATCTTTTCTATTGCTCAAGCTTAAAGTCGTCTTCTATCTATTTATCATATCCTTTTGTTAGACAAGAACATGGATAACAGTTTGACCAAATGACAATTGGCTTATTTATTTATGACAGCGGAAATCTACGCTGACACTCAGCCATTGATCAGATCTGTTCTTGATGGTTATAATGTGTGTATTTTTGCTTACGGACAAACAGGATCTGGGAAGACATATACAATGGTATGCTCTACTGGATGGTTAAATTACAAAATTATTATGGCACGGCCAATAAATATTCTTGCCAACACAATCATATAGTATGGACTTACTGAACTACTTAGATGATTTTTTGCATCCTAGTATTTGAAGATTAAATTTGTGTTTTTCTTGCTTGATTGTGTTTATCTTTTCTGATTTTTATTCCTCAAGACCAGACCATATGAATTAACAGAATAAGAAGAAGCATGTATGATTCTACATTGAGCCAATTTTCATCATGTTTCTGAGTACGTTTTGCCTTGTATGAGTTTCTAGACAATTATTTTGATTTTGAATTCATTCCCATTTCTTCTGTATTTAGAACTAATTAAGGCCAGCAAGTTTTCTTTGGTTCTTAAATATTCAACCAGTAATCATTTATCTGTGGCTGGATGCTGTTCTATTACTTGATTATACAGACAAGCTATTTTGTATTTTGCAAAATAAAATTTCCTTGCTAATTATGTCAGCATTCATTACATATTGATAGAAAAATTCCTTTCTTTAACCTGGGTATGCTTGAGGTAATTCCTTCATAGATACTATTCTTCTTTGTGCTTAACTTGAAAGGTATAATTCACATTGCTCATTTTTTGCTTCTCAGAGTGGTCCAGATATAAAGTCAGAAAGTACAATGGGTGTAAACTATCGAGCATTAGATGACTTATTCCATATATCACAGTCAAGACAAGGTATTATCTCATATCAATTAAGCGTTCAAATGATTGAAATTTACAATGAACAAGTGAGGGATCTTTTAGTGGCTGATGGTTCTGACAGAAGATATCCTTTTAGTGTGTTTCCTTTTCATTAGACAAATTTTATGCTCATCTGTCAGTTATCTGGAGACAATACGCAATTTTTTTTCCCTATCCAAGTTAAAAGTTAAACCATCCTGAACTATTAGAACATTAGATATACGGAACTACTCTCAATTAAATGGCCTCAATATTCCCGATGCAAGTTTAGTTGCTGTTAAATGTACTCAAGATGTTCTTGAATTGATGAAAGTTGGTCAGAGAAACCGTGCAGTTGGGGCTACTGCACTCAATGATCGCAGCAGCCGCTCTCACAGGTATGTAACTCGCTATCAAATAGTTTAACAAAGAACTAAATGAATATTTTGTTTTGCACTTGTTATTTTAATTTTGGTGTTTACTCAAAGATGAAAATAATTGGTGAGTTCCATGTACACATCACATTCAGACTTAAAGAATATGCTGCAAAGACCAAATACTGAGATTGTTATCTTTTCTTGTCTTCAACCAATCCATTTAAAGAAATAAAGGAACAATTAACCATGTATTTGATTGTAAATGGGAAGATAAGCCTGAACATTTCAGAATGTTTATTCCTTGAATTTGTTGAAAGAATCTTTTATGCCGCAGAGCCTAATAAGTGAGATATTTTTAAGCAAAAGTTAGAATTGCAACATACAACATATTTGGATGTGGTGATCTACATTTTAGTTAATGGATTTTTCACACAGATATATCAACTTGACTAGCAGCTTGACTTGTGGAAAAGCCTTTCTCTGTTGTTTAGTAAACATTTATATATAGAATCATTCTAAACCTAGAAGAAATATAAACTCAAAGTAGCTTCATCAGATTTTAATTTTTGTCATCTTATTTCATAGGATAATAATAGCAATAGTAGTAGAAGAAGAAAAAAAAGCAGCAGTAGTAATAACAATAATAATAACTAGTCCTACAGGAGGATTGTATGTGCTGGGTAGGGACCATTCCTGGAATTACTTTGTTGTTGATACAACAACACCCACGTCTTGCATGTTCTTCCACTACTTTCGACCTGCCAATGAAACTAACAAAACTTGAATGCATTTGCATGGTAATGTATATCTTTCTGTTAAGCTGCAGAATTATCTTCTAGAGTCTTTTGTTTTAATATTTTAGTTGTGAATGCTCATTTTATGTTTCTATTTGTTTTAGTGTTTTGACAATTCATATCCAAGGGAAGGAATCAGCTTCTGGTGCAAAGCTAAAGGGCTGTCTTCATCTGGTTGATCTTGCGGGAAGTGAGAGGGTAGACAAATCTGAAGCTACTGGGGATAGATTAAAAGAAGCTCAATACATAAATCGGTCATTATCTGCACTTGGAGATGTTATCTCAGCACTTGCGCAGAGAAGTTCCCACGTTCCATACAGAAATAGCAAACTCACACAAGTTCTACAAGATGCTCTAGGTATAAAAGCTTACATATGTTCATATACTTTTTCATTTGTTTGTTTCTAATGTCTAAGTTTGATAAGTATCTTGTAGGAGTGATGGGGAAATATTCCCAGTGGGATACCCTAAGTATCCCCTGCTGCCTATATATTTATTCGTGTGTGTTGTTAATGAATTAGACATTAAAAAAACACCCTCGCTGTCAACATAATTACTTATGGGTCCATAGCATTCCCCTTGTAACATCCCCTTTGTTACAAATATATTCAACTCTTTGCCCCCTTAGTGTTTTGGTTAATAAATTTGTTAACTGACCGTTACGCTAACAAAGGGAATGATGATCTATGTATAAATGAATCACGGTCTCATAGTGAATCACTTGATGAGAATTATGATGCAGGTGGTCAAGCCAAAACCTTGATGTTTGTTCATGTAAACCCGGAAGCTAATGCATTTGGAGAAACCATTAGCACACTCAAGTTTGCTGAACGTGTTGCATCGATTGAGCTTGGGGCAGCTCAGATTAACAAGGAAGATGGACAAGTTATAGAGCTCAAAGAAGAGGTTGTCTTTCGTCTTGATCATTTTGGATTTAAATATATGTATTTTTTAGTCGCAAAGTGTTACACCTTTTCTCAGATATCGAGATTAAGAACGGCACTTGAGAGCAAGGAGACTGAGCTGAAGCAGTTGAAAATTCAAACACGTCGTATTGGCTTTGAGGTGCAAAAGACAGAAATTAGATCACCATTAGAGCTAAGCGTGAAGAGAAGACCTGAATACGGTCAACAATCAAACCATGAATTTAAAAAACTGGAGGTAACTTGAAAATGATCCAAACTGACTTTACCAGGTGATGGATAGATTATATTTGGCCATGTTTATAATCATTGTAAAAAAAAAATTGATGATAAGAAAAACAACCATCTATCGGAACTAAAAAAAAAAAAAGAAATAGACAGAACTCTACGAGCTTGATTGGTTTACTAAATCCTAGCCTGCAGCTGTTACTTATTATCTAGGAGCTTGACATGCTGACCAAAGTTTATTACTAATCTTTAGATTTTTTTTATTAATAAGCTGCAGGTTCATTTATCAGAAATTTGAATGGTATGTTTTATATTTGCTAGTTCTCATCCTTTATTATTAGACCTTGATCTAGAGTTAAGGTAGACTCGAGAATTTTGGGCCTTTAGTAACCAAAAGGTGGGTTTATCCCAGAATGAAAAAAGGTGCTTTGTTTCTCTAAGAAACTCAAAATTTCAGCCAAAAAAACTAAGCTAACACAACTGCAAATTGTATCCTAGCATCTGTCCATTTTCTGTGAAAGAATTAAAAAAAATGGATATATCAGCATTTCTTTTTGGATGGTTTTGTTTTGCAGCCAAGAAGCTGCTCATCGGTGAAACAGCAAAACCCCCTCTGCTCCTCTGTGATATCCTCCAGTAAAAAAGTTGGTGCCAAACCTCTTTTCATTTCTGGTGAAAGCTGTGAGTCCACAAATGTGAGGTCCGAGTCGCCTCAAATAAGAAGATCAATATCTGCTGACCGCGCTCCCCTCATGAGGAGAAAGACCAAGGCTGAAACTGCCAGCGAGAGGACGCCATTGAAATTGCAGTTCATGGAGAAAACACCATCAAGCAAATCCAATGCAAATGAGAGTTTAAGCATGTGCTGGGATCCGCACGAGATTAGCAATCTGAGAAATGACAACCCCAAGCAAGCAGACAAGCAATTCAAACCGGGAGTTCAGCTCAGACATTCAGAAATACAAAGAATCGCAACTGAGAATAAACCCAGGATGAAACAAGAAGAATCAATCAAATTGCAGATGTTTGATACTGATACCACAACAACAGTGTTGTCACAGAAGAACTGCGAACCTTCGGAGACAGAAAATGTCTGTACCCTTCTCGAGTCTCCGAATGATTGCAACAACAAACTAAAGAAATTTCAGCACAATCCGAGGATATCGCCGAGTGTTAAACTAAGGTAACTTTTGTTTTGTCTACGCCATTTATTTTTTCCTATAACTTGCTTAAAGATCAAACTTGCCTGGTTCAGAGCAGAGGAGTTACCGCCGAATAGTAAGAAGGCAAACTATGTGAAGGAACGCTTTAATCCAATGGCACCTGAACTGAGTAGCAGTAAACATTTCCCTCGTGGAAAATTCACGTTGTAAAAGTAAACATTAATTGATATTTATATTATTTTAATAAAAAAAATTGCATTTGCACGCCTTTTAAGTTTTAACACTGGTTTACGCACAGAAACACTGTATTATCCACATTCACTCGATACAATCCAAGTTCTCAATCCTTATCATCATTACTGTGCATTAATCGGAAGGTTTGAGCCTGAGTCATGGATCCCATGCCTGAAAGAAACGCCCAGACCTGCATTATAGCATTGGCCAAAGGCAAAATGCCATGGATGGCAGGCTGGCGAGAGAGCGACACAGTGATGTTGCCAATTCTCCTTCTGTAGAGTTTTAGATATCTCATCTCCTCCGTTATTGTGTTGTTTTCACAATTATTGCCTGTTCTCCAGCTCTGTTTGCTTCCGCTTTTACTGCAGTTTTCTTCTCACATGTTCTTTCAAGTGGAAACGGAATACTAACATGTACTTTGAATCGAGCAGGATACAAAGTATATATTCTCTTCAGCTAGAGTAATCTGACATTGCAAATGAGCAAGTTGACGAGTCTTGCAGGCCCACTTTATGCGCCGGAGAAGCAGCAGCAGCAGCAACAGATACAACAGCAGCAGATACCTTCGGCTCGTCGGTCGCCGGATGCCGGATTTCTGTGAGCATTGCGACGACGTCCTTCATCATCGGCCGGTCGTTGGCCCGGTGGCCGATGCACAGAACCGATATCGCGATTGCCTGCTGCATTTCTTGCCTTTGGTAGTCCGGCCGGCCGCGCAGCCTGGCGTCGAGCAGGTCTGCCGGGTCGCCCTTGCGGCTCAAGTGGTCGCGGACCCATTGGACCAAGTGCATTCCTCCGGGCAGCGACGGCTCCAGCGGATGTATTCCTGTCAGAACCTCGAGCAACACCACGCCGTAGCTATACACGTCGCTTTTCTCTGTTATCCGTTGCGTCGAAGCGTACTCTGTCGAACAAAGACGAAGTTGAAGTTGAAGTTGAAGTTGAAGAAGCAGAAGCAGCAGCAGAAGCAGCAGCTAAAATTGATCCAAAATTTCGTAACTGAAACAGAACAGTGATCTACCTGGAGCTATGTATCCGTACGAACCAGCAATCTGAGGACAGGCCTTGAATTCCAACTTGTGTGGAGCAGCACTGAGCACTCTGGCCAAGCCAAAGTCTGCCAGATACGGCTCGAATCGCGAGCCCAACAGCACGTTCATGGCCTTGACGTCGCCATGCAAGATGGGCGGCACGCAGTCATGGTGGAGGTAGGCGATGGCGTGCGCCAGGCCTAGCACGATATCGTATCTCGTCTCCCACTCCACCGGCGCCTTCGGCCTGCTCAGGTGGAGCAACCCGCTCAGGCTTCCGTTGGGCAAGTAGTCGTAGAACAAGAGCTTGGTGCTCTGGTTCGTCCCCCAGCCGAGCAAGCGCACGATGTTCCGGTGCCTTATCGTGCTCAGGGCGGCGATCTCGTTGCGGAAGGCTCCGATCTCCGACGACGACCACATCTTCTTGACGGCTAGGGAGTTTCCGTTGGGGATCCCGACCTTGTAGACCACGCCGGAGCTCCCCGTCCCGATCACGTTCGCCGAGTTGAGGCTGCGGACGACTTCGTCCACCGAGAAGTCGAGCTTTTGGTAGAGCGTTATCTCCCACTCGTCGTCGGCGGCGGCTTCTCTGTCGGGCGCTATGCGCGAGCGGAGGAGCGCGTAGACCGCCGTCAGCAGTAGCAGGGCGCTGACGCTGAGGAGGACCAACATGGCGAGTTTCAGAACAGAGATCGAGGCTTTGTTCGCCTGCCGGCCCTCTGCCATTGCGCCGTCGGCGATGACCAGCCCCCTGTTGCCTTCGAGGTCGGAGAGCGGCAGCTTTCTGAAGAAGGGCGAGTCGGGCAACTCGCCGGAGAAAGAGTTGAAGGAGACGTTCAGCGTGACGAGGTTCTGGAGCTCCGCGAGCGCGGAGAGGTCGCCGGAGAACGCATTGTGGGACACGTCGAGGCAGCCGAGCTTCCCAAGAGCAGAGAATTGCTTTGGAATCTCGCCTGAGAGACGGTTGCAACTCAGATTAAGAGCGATCTCAAGCGCCGGAAGCTCCCCTACCTCGTCCGGGATCCCACCGGAGAAAGAGTTATCGCCCAGGTCTAGAAGTTGTAGCTTGCTGCACGAGCCAAGCTCCGACGGGATTAAACCAGAGAGTTGATTCCTCCCCACATTGAGCTTCGCCAGCTCTGGCAACAACCCAACACTGGGGCTCAACGCTCCGGTGAGCCGATTATCGGAGACGTCTATGAATTGTAGCATCTTCGGAAGGGTCTCCGGCAATCCTCCGGTGAGAGCATTGGAGTGGAGGTCGAGGAACTCGAGGGAATCGCAACCAGATATTGCCGATGGGATAGGACCTACTAGCATATTGCTGCTCACGTCAAGAAAATTAAGGCTCTTCAACTTGCCAATCTCCGGCGGAATTGCTCCGGCGAGCCGGTTGCGGTTCAGTCGGAGCCGTAAAAGATTCGTGCAGTTGCCGATTTCGATCGGCACGAATCCGGTCAGTTCGTTGGAAAGGAGAAGCAGCCTGGTGAGGTTCTGCAACCCAAATAGCTCCCGGGGAATCGACCCTGTCAGGTTGTTGGAAGAGAGATCCAACGATTGCAAATTCCGGCATTGAGCTAAGCCCGCCGGGATGCTCCCGGTCAGCCTGTTCTGCCAAGCATAGAACAGAGTGAGGTTCTCCATCTTCGCGAAGTCGATTTGGATCTCGCCGGAGAGCTCGTTGTTGTCGAACTGGAGATCAGTGAGCGCGGCACAGCCGGAGATTTCCTTTGGCACAGCTCCGGTAAGCTGATTAGTACTCAACTGAAGCTGCTCCAGGTTGACTAAGTTTCCGATGCTCCGGGGTATATCTCCGGTGAGAGAGTTCACGGACAGGTCGACGAGGACCAACTGCGTGCACCGGCCAAGCTCCGGCGGGATTGAGCCCACCAAGTTGTTCTGCCACAGGAGCAAGCTCTGAAGGCGGGGAAGCTCGCCGAGCTGCGGAGGAATCGGACCGGAGAGCGAATTCTGGTATAGGTACAAATTGGTTAGCTCAGTGCAGTTGCCGATCTCTGCCGGAATCGATCCCGATAGAAAAGAGGTATAAATAGCAATCGTCTGAAGCTTTTTCAGCAGCCCGATTGTGGCCGGAAGCTTCCCCGATATGCCGGTTTCGGCCAGGCCTAACATGACCAAGTCGCTGCAGTTCCCGATCTGCGGCGGCAGCGAACCTTTAAGGTTCTTGTTCCCTCCGGCCCGGAAAACCTCCAGCTTCACCAATTCACCGACGCTCGCCGGTATCTCCCCGCTCAAGAAGTTGTCAT
>JBBPFQ010845573.1:0-12349 GCA_037974815.1 Kaempferia elegans
GGAAAAATGATGAGTTTATAAGAGAAAGATATCTCCATTGATATGAGGCCTTTTGAGTAGAGTCCAAGAACAAAACCATGAGAGCTTAGACTCAAATGGATAATATCATACAATTATAAAGATATTTAAATTTCTTTTACACCCAACCAAAACTATTTATATCAACATGTTTCCATAAAATCCAAGACATGATCCCATAATTCATGGAAATTTCCTCCCTCAATCTCTGACCCAAAGTCTCACAACTCTACAAACTTAATTGTTTGAACTTCCTTGGGATTGAAGTGAAGGAAGAAGAAAGTAACCAATTTACTGCATAAATCATGCAACGAGCACGTAGTCGACGAAACGTTGAACAATTGAACCTTGCCCTTCAAGTCAACCACTCTACATAACATCTCCTCCCCTGCCATTTGCGAGCAGCCAATTCCTTCTGGGAGCATAAACCAATGAGGCATGCCATGGCAGTGGCTCTGCTTCTTTTGCTCGTTCTGCAACCAGTCAGAAGAGCTAAAGGTACAGTGCTAAAACAGAGTGAACAACTGTTCCAGTCTAGTAACTCACACTCTGCTATCTTTTTCTTGGCAGGAGGAAGAAGCTGCACGACAAGACAATTCTTTGTATCCGAAACAGATTCGACGACTCGAGCAAATGGTGCAGGGAGAAGAAGAGAAATGATGCAGAGGGAAGTGCACCTGGACTACGCTCCTGCAAGCAGATGGTCTCCCATCCATAACTGAGCTGTTCAAATGCTCATGGAAGCTACAAAAGACAGATTTTGTAGCTTGAACAAATTTTATCTGTTCATCACTAGCCAGATTTTGTCGATATCAAACCATCCTATAGTTGCTATATTGTGCCAAAATATGGAAATCCTAAATCTCTCCATTAGTATCTGAACTGAACTGAACTGCTATCAGAGTAACTTCTACTAAACCATCTTGAATGAAGATGACTGAGACAAGGCAACAACTTAGTGGTTGGCAACAAGTCAGAGAGGTTGGCTTTCCCTCATCATTTCCTGGCCCAGCACCGTCAAATGGGCACCATTTGTTTATCGAGTTCAGATTCTCTGTCTCATAATCACTGTGTTCTCATATCCAGCGCTGATCGGATGATACAGATTACATCTCAAGAATGTTGTACACATCACGAGGATATTGTACACATCTCAAAGATGTCTGGACCGCCCGATCGGCGCTGAGACACGATAATTATGAGACAGAGGATCTCAACTATTGTTTATCTGAGTTTGGATTCTAATTCTGATAATTGGCGAGCTCCCAATGTTAAGTGGTAGATAGCTGGTGAGTCTCCTTTTGCAAAATCTCTAATTTCAATGAGGGTGTCAATTCGGATGGATTGAATTGTATCAAATTCGAGTAGGGTTGAACCCAATTCGAACACAAATACAATCCAAAAACTCTAAATCCGAATCTAACATGAATAATTCGAATAACCTAATTCGAAATGATTTTTTTTTATTATTTTTCTTATAATTCTTTATTTTTATCTCAATACTCTATCATTACCATATTATAATATACACAAAAATATATTCATTTTAAAAATAAAATTTGATTTAATCTAAAAAAATCCACTAAACCTTAAATTCGGATCAACCTGAATCTGGCACTAATCTGAATTAGAACTAAAAATTTTCAATCCAAAAACCTTCCAACTCGAACCCAATCCAAATTAAAAAATTTCCAATCCAATTTTTTTTTTTTTTTCAAATTGACATGAATTAAATTTATTTTTAACACTCCTGCTCCATTAAAATTGTTGCAGGTCTTGCCATAGGCTTCAGTTCGGTACGTGATCCAGCAAAGTTTAGCTGGTTGCTGGTGGTTCGTTACTCCTCATCATACGCTACACAACTGAAACCATAAATAAATATATAAGATTTTATAAAAAAACAAAAAACAATTTTAAAAATCATTAATGCAACCGGAAAAATAAATAAATAAATAAGCATGCCGTATCGCCGCCCCACCGCCACGTCCCACGGTTTACTCGCCTTTTCTACCTGCTTTTCAGTTAGCCAGAGCCACGCGGGTCCCGCCGCCTGCTGCGGTGGCCTTTCCGAACGCGAGGCGGCCGCTTTCGCCGTTCTGGTCCCGGACGCTGGGAGCAACCGCGCACCTACAGAGCGACACGTCAACTCGTCTTCATTTGCGGTGCGGTGTAAATTTGTGGGTATATTATTGAGTATGTTTGTGGGTACGTCCGTGTATCTCGAGGAGACAGGAAAGCACGGCGGTCGCAGTCGTCGCGCCGATCGTCGCGAAAAGAGGAACGACAAATTTTGTTTTTAAAGAAAAATAATTTATGGATAGATATTCGAATTTGGGAAATAAATTTGTGGAGTTGAAAATGGATAAAACTTTACTGTGTTTACTAATCACAAAATAAATTAAAAAGTCGAATGCGAATTAGCTTGATCCTTTATGTTGAAAATAATAAAAAAAAATTAGAATTTTTTTCCATTTTTTTAATTCGGTCCAATTACCACGGCGGCCCTTTGCTTTCCACTGGATAATCCATTGGGACCCACGGCGCCGTAACTGGGTAAGAAAGCGGGTGGATTGACGTTGCAATAGCGCTCTTAATTTGATATTTATTCAATTGCCAGTTGCCACACCGAAGCATTAAATAGTACCAAAAATACACTCAGGCGAATCCTCCTCCTCCGCTTCTTCTTCTTCTTCTTCTTCTCGCTCTGCCGTCTTCACTTCGACCGGACCTCCTCCGGCGACTCGGTAATATTCACCATCGCTCGCTCTTCTCTTCTTGGAAGGAACTCTGTGGTGGTTTTTGATTCGACATCTGTTGAATTTTTTGTTTTTTTGCGCAGATTTGTGCTTTGGATGTGTGCTTCGACCTGATCTCTGACCCATTTGCTCGTTTCTATTTTTGAATCGAATGCCTCTAGTGATCCGATGCTGTAGTTTTCCTCTCGATTCGCGTTCGATGTTTGTTGTTATTTAGGGCGAAGGGTTTGATCTTTTCTCGGGACTCTGTTGGCTGTAAACCTAGTGGGAGAACGGTTATTGTTTTTGCGCTTCATTTGTACGCTAGGGGTTTTTTTGGCTCATATTTCCGATTGGCGTGTTCCAGTCAAAGTTGTGATCTTGCTGTACAGGACTAATTGTCGGTGGAATTTTGTTGTTTGTACATGAATTAGTTTTAGATCTCAAAAGAAATGTGAAAAAAATTCTTTTGAAATTGTTCGTGTTGCTCATAGTGTATGTTCCGGTAAGCGAAGTGGTTTTGGTCCCTTAGGTTACCTTTTGCGTGGAATACAGGGATCATTCTGCTGATTTATTGTCGCTCTAGGTTTTGAAATGCTGTGCCACTACTTTGTTTTCTGGGAATTAATGAATCACCCTTTAGCTAAGCTATTCTAGACCAAACAGCTGCTTGCTATCGTTACAGAAAAAAATGGAATTAGACCTAAATAGGAGACAAATGCCTAGTGATGAATTTCATATGACGTGTTTTTTTGTTTTTTGCGCTGTTAATGATGGCTTTATCTTATCTATTTGAAGAATACTGCCATTAAAACACAAAGTACAGAGTGTGAATATCAAGGTTATACGGGTCATTGATTAACTACCTAGGTACATTGTGCTCTGTCAAATTATGCATGTTTTATATCTTATATTTTGAGTGCATTATTTTTTTGATGAGAATATAATGTTCATGCATCATCCATCTATTAACTATTTAACTGCAGTACCGGATCAGTAATGTAAAATTTTCAGAGTGGTGCTTTTTGAGGGAAAAAAAACAATCGTTGCTTTTAGTTGGGTTCATTTTCCCATGCTTGAGTTCTTGATATTAAAATCTAGGGATATCATTGTTTTCTACTTTCTATCGTCGTAGGGATGGATAAGGTTGACCTTTAGATTGATCAAAAAGTTCCTCCATGGTGTTAATTTATCTGATGTGATGGTCATTGCATCCTGTAATGATTTGGTTGACCTTTTTGTAGATTTAATGGCTTGCATACCCACATATTAAGATATAAGATTTCTACAACCATTTCACCTTTTCCAAGTTCTTCTCTGAGAAAAACATAGACTAATAGTTTAGGGTTTGAGGCAGATGTAAATTTTGATATTTTGTAGCACATGTGGAGTTTGTATTAAATGAAAACTTAAGAGATTCTGTTTTACATATCATCATGAACTTTATCAACGGATAAGATAATTTGCTTTTGATGTGTTACCCTCTTCCTCATATGTTTTTCTTTTTCTTTATTCAGATTTATAGGTGAGGATGTCTACCAAAGCCCTCAGGGATCTTAATATAATTCCCGCATCCGGATTGGACAAGACTATTGATAGCAAAGGAACTTTAACAAAGTTGTACTCTGAGAATGGATCTGAATTTCAAAAGAAAACTCCTCCCCTCTGTTCTGTTCCAGCAATTAAAATCGACATGGGGCACACTGTAGAAGAGATAGGAAATGCAGAAGTTGAGTACATAGAATCTGAGAATTTGAGTGATGTACCAGACTTGGATGCATGTTTTAATGTATGTTTTTATTCTTCAAAATGTTCTTGCCATCCAACAGCATGTTCAACTATTTGACCTATGAAAGCACATCTATCTCATTTCCTTTTTTCCTGGTGCAGACACTCTTTAGCAGGTTAGACTCAAAGGACTGGGTTTCTGTATGTGAAGCCCTTAACAATGTGCGCCAGTTGTCGATATATCATGAAGAAAAGCTTCTCGAGATCTTGTCAGTTATCTGCTCTTATTTTTCTTCATTGTGTTTCACATAATTAAGTCATTAGCCATTTCGGAACTGACATTTTTTTACTTCTTTCTCAAACCTTTTATCACAGAGGATCTGTGATTCCGTTGATTGTGAAGTCACTGAAAAGCCCTAGAAGTGCTGTTTGCAAAACTGCAATTATGGCATCTGGTGACATATTTAAGGCCTACAATGATAAAGTCATTGACTCAATTGATTCTCTGGTAAATTTTTTAGTATTTAACGAAAAGGCATTCTTTATAATTGATATTTACCAAAACGTCTTATAAGTTTTTTTAAAACAAAAAACTTCCCCAAATCTAGAATTTTTCTCACTATTCACCTAGTTATGATTATTTCCTCCATACAATTTTTGGACCTGCAATTGCAAATGCTAAGACTCATAAATGTTCTAAACTTTTTATGGATCTTGAAATATCAATTATGTAAGTTCCTCTACTTGATACTATGGCCCTGGATTTTTCATTCTTCAGCTTGTCCAATTGCTACTGAAGTCCTCACAAGACAAACGGTTTGTATGTGAAGCTGCTTTGGCCGCTCTCATAGCTATGACCACTTCAGTCTCTCCCACACTGCTGTTGCCAAAGTTGCTACCTTATCTCACCCATAAAAATCCGCGGATACGAGCAAAAGCATCAATATGTTTCAGCAAGAGTGTGCCTCGACTGGTAAGTTTCCTTCCTCTTCAGAGATGATTTTTTTTTCCCATCCATCTATTTATTTGTATTCAGGGAATTCATGTTCAATACATTATGGATTTTTTTAAGAAGCACGAGGATTCATTCTCACTGGGGTTATTTTTGGGTACTTTCTACTAATTTATTTTGCACCAGATTCTGATTGGATGTTGGAAGCTTCAGCTAATTTAGATTCTAAATCCATTTAAATTATGTTGGGATGGTAATATTCCTCAAAACGGCTTCTTGGTCCTGGCCTGTTAATAAGCACAAGCACTAAAGGGTGAGGCTGGGTTCTCGACTATGCTTTTAAATTTGTTTTGAGACAAATGAGTTTCAAAAGTACTTTCCTATCTAATCTTAACATCAAGCCAACAATCAGATCAAATTTAGCACCAAGCATGTCTTCATTATCTTTTCGTGTGTGTTTTTTGGGTTCGTTTGATGATTCACATGAATAACCTTTTGCATTCTAATCATCATATTTTTTTAATTATAGGGAACCGAAGGAATCAAAGCCTATGGAATCGACAAGCTCATTCAAATTGCAGCATCCCAGCTGAGCGACCAGCTTCCTGAATCGCGAGAGGCTGCAAGAACACTTGCGATAGAACTACAAACAGTTTATGTAAACTCCCAAACATCCTTCCCCCGAAACGAAGACTCGATCGACCCAATAGACACTGAGTCCTGGGAGGCCTTTTGCCATGCGAAGCTCACACCTCTACGCGCTCAGGCGATTCTCCGTGTTACATCGATGACTCCTCCAAAAGAGGCCCTGGTTTTGGGTTAGCTACCTCATGTGGTTCAGCTACTTATTGCCTGTTTAGGCGATTCCACTTCTTATAATTATGCATTCGATATTTTTGTACATGTTATAATGATAGGAAATATATGTTCGGGGCACTTTGTAAAATTGTTCTATTTCTTGCGATTTGAGTTGGTTTTTTATTTTCTGGGGTATCTAATGTTCTATTTCTTATGCCTTCTCCATAATTTATCTCCTTTGGCCAGGGGGCACTTGCGTTTATTTTCTGGTATCTAGGATAAAGAATTGGTGTGATAAGAAAATTATAGGGACTATTATGGATAAATTGTTCTAAGCTACCTTGCAAAGTTTTAACTTTGTCGTCAGTTTCTATATTAGAGATTATTTATTTTAACTCCCTAGGTTAAATTCTAACTTTGTCATCCCTGTGCATATATTTTGAGGGACTATTACAAAATATAGGTAAAAAAAAAGTTCAAAATGGGATATCATTATTTAAAAAGAAATATTTTTTCTTAAATTTAACATCATTTAAATTTAGTACACAATCTATGCACATAATTTTCAGGAACGTGATAAAATATAGGTATAAAAAAATATAATTATTCATAAATTTAGCATCATTTAAATTAAAATCTAGTATAATTTTTTATAATAAGTCATCATGAATATGTAGTTTATATGTAGGTACATAATCTATTAAAATTATATGTATATATATATAATTGTATAAGATTGTATTGATGATGAATTACAGAAATTTAATGGATTAAAGAATTAAAATAAATATTTTCTAAGACAGGTAGTCAGCTACTGACAATACAATTGAGATTTTGTATGGAAATTTAAGAGCAATTTACCGGACGATTAATCTGCAGTAAATGCTGCAGACAGAAGTTTGGTGTGGTCTCTATCAGAACATTAATGTCAGCACAGAGTCTCATCAAGTTTAAATAAATAAAATTGCTAAAGAAATTTTATTTTGAGTAAAAATATAAAAGATTTTTTTTTTCAAATTATCATAGGGCGCCATATTCGACTACTTCTAGGATTGTAATTTGTTATCTAAATTTCCAATCTACTTTCTGAGTTGATATTAATATAGTAATGTTAGATGAGTAAAATGATAACGCAGCTGCTGACTGCTGTAATATTACATTGTAATAACTATAGTTTTATAATTGCTATAAATTTCTATCATTCAAATGTAATAACTATGAAATTAATTACCACTGATATAATATAAATTGTTACTAATATTGAATAGATTAATTATGCATGGTAATGTGTAATAGCTATAAAATTTAAAATTTAAATGGGGATATAACAGTGTTAAATAGTATTTAAGTAAGTTGATTATATATAGTTGAATATTAGAATGGCATTTTTTTATTTATAAAAAATTAAAATAGGACGTCCGTTATGTGTTTTTTAAAAAAAGATGTGGTTTTTTTATTTTTTTTAATAAAAAATATAGAACCGTCATATTAACAGTTGCTTCATGAGTACCCCATGCTATTGATAGAGAGTATTAAGTGAACTCAGATTGATAAAGGCATGAGTATAAGTTCTTAGAGATAGTGAAATCCCCTATAATAATTTGACCTTCAAACATTTATAATTATGGATCCACACATTTACCAACTGAGTTAACTTGAGGTCAGCCTTTTATTTTCTAATGTGGTAAAAGTGGTTCGCTCGCCCTAGCGCTCTCGTCAATCCATCCTTAAGCCAACACAGAGGAGGTAAATCACATATAACTACTAGCTATTAGTGTAAATGGTCAAGATATGAAAAAATATATACTCGAACGTGTTAAATTTCAATCTCAAAATCTCATATCATAATTTATCATATATTAACTATCATACCACTCTGAACGTCTTAATTTTATTTTGGCAATGTGAGTATGGCCAATGGATATGGCTGGGTGGCTAATAAAACCTGCTACACCTACTCAACATTTAACACATCTCGTAGCTCATGAAAACCAGAACACGGCTGAGCAACCATTACTGCTATTAAATGCTCACGAGCCTTCCCGTCCGTCTCCCTCATATTTCTCAAAGCAACTGAGCAACTCCTCCTCCGATCCTCCTCCTCCTCCCCGGCCCTTCGATACGTGGTCATGGCTGGCGCCGACACTGCTTTCCTTCTCGCTCTCCTCGCCTCGGCGGCAGCGTTCGCGGCCTGCCAGGACTCGTCCATGCAGCAGAAGTGCGGGCAGGAGTTCACCAAGGTGACCTCCTGCCTGAACTACGCCACCGCCAAGGCCGACGCCCCCACGGCCGCTTGCTGCAGCGCCGTGACGGACATCAGGAACACTGACGCGGCCTGCCTCTGCTTCGTCATCCAGCAGACGCACTCCGGATCGCCCGCCGTCAAAAGCCTCGGCCTGCAGTTTGATAGACTCCTCCAGCTTCCGGACGCCTGCCAGCTTGTCAATTCCAGCGTCAGTAACTGCCCCAGTAAGTCCACCATCTTTACTAATTACTGAACCTTGTATAGTGCCCATTATATTCAGTCGTTGAACGTACGTAGAAATATATAGCAAATGATCTAATTGAACATATATATATACGGACTCTTTTACTCACTAGCTAGGCATTTATGGATTGGTTGACTGTGACACAACTTAATGCATGGTATTTTATCACACTAAGAGAATCTATAAATGTTTAAATGAGCTTTTCTTACCTTCCACTTGTGACTTGTTTGGCAGAGCTTCTGAAACTCTCTCCTAACTCGCCTGACTATGCCATTTTCACCAACTCCACGAAAGGTTAGAAGGTTCCTCTTCCTCTTGGCAGAGCTTTAAACTTGGCACAGATTGAAATTGATGATTAATTCTTTGTGTGCAGTTGCTTCCGCTTCCGTATCCAACGAAACATCAACTGTGAGCAATAGCAACGCTCCGAATGGGGCCGAGCGTCAGGTCGACCCTGTTAGTGTCACTGTGATTGGACTGGTTTCCACTATCGTCTTCTCCATTTTCTCAGTAGGAGCTTGAAGAAACTCCGGCGGAGTGGTTCGCATCTCATTCTGTGCAAAACAATGTCTGTATGAATGAATGGAAGTCAAAGAATGAGGAATAAATGTATGGTATCGGCGCTCTTCAATTTCCATGTGGGGGCTCTGTTAATTATCTTCTTAACATTATATGGGTTCGTGCCAAATTAAATACACACTATTTAAGATCATTATACTCCAACCATATTCAACATTAATTCTGTTTCATCCTGAGGATTCACAGTAAAACAATCGTTTCCCTCTAACTCCAATCCTCAAACACCTTTCCTGTCTGCGGGATAAATAATCAGAAGTACGGGCCTCGTGCTTTATTATTGCACTCTTCCAATATTTGTCGAACTCTTTTCTTTATGGCTACAAGAGTTTGTGATTGATCCGGATGTTTGGTTTTTCATCTACGATGCTGACCTCTTCAAGTAGGCCATGACTCCGATGCCTGCAATTAGTGCTGCTCCTGCAGCCACTGTGCTGTATGCGCTTGCCCATGCATCCTTATGTGCGAACTCCAGATTCTCATTGCCTGATCCACCACGGCCTTTCTTCCTCTGGCCGATGCCAGCGTAATCCAAATGCAACCTCAAACTCTGCAAGATAAATGGAGCTCACGATGAAAACCTGACCTGTTTGTTCAAAAATGATAAGGGGGGATATGCTCTGGAGAAACAAAATGGCAAGGTTTAGGGTATCTTTGAAATTTCAAGTGTATTCTATTGGATGGAAGCATAGGGTCCTCATTAATACCAAAATAAGTGTATTCAAGTATGATGTATATATCAAACAGCATGATTTTACCTTCCAACCAGCTTGTCTAGCATGGTCCACTGCTGCCGCAAGGTCACTATCCGATGCAAGAATAACTTGGTCGTGGTAGTCATCTTCATACTAGGTCGATCAAGGAAACCGTTTTTATTGGCCAATATGCTTGATTGTTACAGTTAGTTAAGGAGTAAAGAATCCTAAATGGTACCAGTATCTGTGGTAGATGGTTTTTATCAATATCGCCGCCAACCCTCTGGAGTATGCAAGCTATAAGGTCTGTCAAGCTTTGTGTTTCTGCAGTAAGCAACAAGTTCCGCATAAGTTTTTCCAGTGTGAAGCTGTTTCTTTAATTTTTATCAAAGTGCTTACCACAGTTAAATCTATGCATTCTTCCCTGTTTATCTTGTAGCTTAAAGCCAAAGGTCGTTGACAAGCTTGAAGGTGGGTAGAAAGCAGATGATCTAACTGTATCTTCGGTTTCTGATGTAAATTTTAGAGATCCTTCACTAAAATACAGGCAAGGTATAAGTTATGATGACAAAGACATTGAATGGGTAAAAGAACGTGGATGGAAATATGTATACCTTCGAGAATCATCTTCATCCAAAGGTCCGAGAGACAAAGCAGAATCCCAGAATTTCTGCATCATGGTACTCGTGGTTTCATTTGCTGCACCTGTGTTTCCAGCCTACACAGGATTAAAACAAAAGAAAGCTAAATAATGGAAATCACATTAGGAAAAGTTTGGATGATAGGCAACAAAATGAAGAAAGTGGGAATCCTCCATAAGCACCTGACTTACTAAAGGAGCATTTTCAACAGTTCAGCCAGGCTGTAAAACTGCTACTCATCCATAGAATAAAGAACTAAAATTAATATCCATTTGCTTTCGTTAATTTGTAATCTATAATTAGCCGTCCAAAAGATTTAAATCCATCATTCATGCAACTAGTGGACCAATTTGATAGTAATTAGTTGAAAATATCAATATATTTAGACAAGAGATGATAATAGGACGGTGAGACGTTGAAGCATTCAAACCCATTTAAGAACCAACATGTTCAGATTGCATGAGAAATTTCTGAAAATCATGGCTAGTTGAAACTGAAAACCTTTGAATACCACTCAAAATATTTTTCAGTAAAATTCAATAAAGACATATGCTGAGGGTAGCCTATTTACTCGATGAGTTCTCTAATAAACTGAAATTGATTATTTGAGCTGGTTTCAACAGACTTCGATAAATATTAAATGATATCCAGTAATAATGTAAAATAAGCAGGTTTGATCGTACTCAGATACAATTTGACCTATGAAATTCTAATCCAGCAACTAAAATTTGGTTTGTTTAAATCAGTGAGACCACAGTATAATATTTAATATCAGGGAAAAGCATTGAACTTGACCTTTTCCAGGCAATGTAAAAGCCCACTACTACAATCCATGACCATAGATTACCATGATCTATTCATGAACCAAAACAATAGGACAGGAGAGGGACCAATGGGGCTTGGCAATTAAGTAGATACTAGATAGTGGTATCTCACTTCCGCTTATTTATTGAAGCTCAGCATTTAAGTAGTAAAATCTAAGAAAAATAAACACGACTAAAAAGGATATCGTAAGAAATATAAAGACAACTAGAAAGGATATCTCAAAAAAGTTTATAAACAACTTACAGTGGCTATTGCAGCATGGGCAATATGAATAACATCAAGAACTGCAACAATATCCCCGTCTGCTCAACAAGACAAACTATATCAGTCAAAATCAAGAGTAAGACAACAACATTTGATTATCTCATGGGTAATTTTACCTTTATCGACAACAGGTAAATGTAAAAATTTCCCGTCATGCATGATATGAAGAGCATCAAGAATTGCTGTGTCAACCTTTGCACATTCAGGATTTGGTGTCATGACCTGAATGTAAAGATTAGCAAATTGGTTAAACACATCTTCAGCAGATTTCTCTCTGGCGATAAAGAATAAGAACGAACAGATTGAAGAAAAAAAAAAGGTAAAAGCAAAACAATTAGAAATAGGTACCCTTAAAAATCTGAAGTAACAAACAATTCAAAAAAGTCAAAGCATGATCAGTTCAAGAAAATTATTTATCATCGATTCTTTACTGGCCTTTGTAGCATTTGTGAGTGGCAAAAAAAGTACAAGGTCTTATGAAAGTTTGGACCTGTATTAAACATATTTTAGGACAAAAGAAGACTACCAATGGTAAACTAGAAGACAGAGCGAGAACTACATAGCCAACAAAAAAAACAAATGAAAGATCACAGGCAATTGAAACATATGAAACTACAAATAAGAAAAA
>JBBPFQ010845788.1:0-12346 GCA_037974815.1 Kaempferia elegans
ACTGAGACTGATGGCGGATCCTAATCGAAACCAATAATGTTAATGCACTCATTTGGCAATCTATTAACTACATTTTAAATCACAAACTTTTGGAGATACATTAAGAGGTGGAGTTTATCCTCTATTCCCAATTCTTAGCAAGATCTTTACTCTATTTAACCAAAAAAACAAAACAGTTCATTGGGTTTGTGTAATTTACCACTCCTATGCCGAAGCATGAATCCAATAAGGATAAGAAGTGGGTATCCGAATATCTCAGAGACCTGTAATACTGATCACAAACAGACTGCCAAAAATTGATCACTGATAAAACACATTTCTTGTGCCTTCACTGTCAGATTCTGATCTTATTCTTGATTGAACCAGCTAGTCCGTTTGATTGAAACATAAAAGCATCAACTAGATAGTTTAGTTTCGGCACACAATTCTATGTCCAATAACTTTGGAGAAGTGACGGAAACCGTGAACTGGCTGGTCATACTTTATTTATCCAGATGTAACCTATTAGTTTAACTTATAAGGATCACAAGCTCATGATTAATTCAAATTGCAGTCTGTGTAGAGAAAACAAATATCGATTTTCCTAGCCAGATATTACCTGGCAGCACATAGCATTAATGGAATCACGAGCAAATGAATCACTCGTCCAAGTCCAAGCTACTTTTATGGCAGCAGCAGGAGGGGAGCAGGCTCAGGCTGGCCACAACCCACATTTATCATTTTCTTCCGTTACTTTTTCCTGATAAAAATTTCGACTTTTCTACCACGTTGAGACAAAACTAGTAAAATATGGCAGAGTTGTGCAGCAAAGCTACACGAGGTGCAGCCGTGCAGAGAGAGTGTGTGGTCTGACAGCCTTGAGAGAGAGTGTTTCAAATAAAAAATAGCTTGCATCAATTGTGGGGACATTCCTTTGTTGTGCATTCCCAATGACCTAATTATTGGTTTGCCCATTCCAACATGAGGAAAGGGCAACAGTTTTTTTTTTTTGCCAGAACTGATGATCTCACTGTATTGGCCAGAACTTATGATATTCAGTATCCTATGGCAATCTTGGATCTTATGGTTACAATAATTCCCATTTCTTATTTCACAGAAGATCCATGTGGTTTCTATTCTGTTTTTGGTCAAAATAGTCCGCCGGTTCTATTGCCCATCAAAAATGGCCTATTAAATTTAGCCTTGATTTTGAACTTCATCGCTTTTCCAGTTTAACTCAAATATATAAATCATCTTAATTTAGGCCGCCTTGTTTTTCAATTAAATGCAAAACCCAACAAATTGCCAAAACTCTCAGAATATAAACCGTAAGAAAATTCAAGAGCAAAACTGTAATTTCATCAAGTATGGTGGAAGAGCAAAGCCAAAAAGCAACAGCATGTAACTAAGTATACCATGTGTTTCCCACTCAATCATCAATAGAAGCAAAACTCTGAGAAAAGCATATCAGGGCATTGAAAAGATAATAACTTACTTGAGCAAAGTTGGCAAGGACCAGAAGAGGGAAGGTGGCAAGAATGAGCAGCGCAACACGCCACTCAACTATGAAGCCGACTATGAATGAAGTTAAAAGTGAAGTCGTGTTCTGCAGGATTACAGAGATCCTCTCGGCTATTGCAGACTTCACATCAGCCGCATCATTGGCTAAACGGGCAGCTACTAGGCTTGAATTATTCTCTTCCTCGTCGAACCAGCCTACTTCATTCCTCAAGATAGCTGCATATTAATAGGAATTGAATGAATCTTAAACATAAACAACTGGAAGGAAAGATAAGGACAGAAGATCTCACTTACCAGCAAGCATCATTCTCCTCACCCTGGTTGTAAGATTTTCTCCCATAATGCTAAAGAAGTAATGTTGAACCAAGTAAGCAACAACTGCATAAAGCCCAGTGCCGATGTATATGAAGACATATTCCCTGGTCTTTCTCTCCATTGCATTTGGGTCCCGGTAGTAGAACACTTCAATCATGTTGCTCATAACAATTGCAAATGTTGGACCTATGAACCCAGATAAAACTGATCCTATGGCACCCATAATTGTATAAGGCCATTCTGGTGCATTTAGTTTCAAGAGCTTAAAGAAGTAGCCTCGAGGTGCAGGATATTTGTGAATATTATCAGCATTTGACACCATCTCAATGCGGCCATCTGCTCCAGTGCTATACTGGTAGCTCAAGTTTCTTAAACTGCCAGATCGTAAACTTAATGATTTTGTGGAAAGTGAATGGCTTAAGCGTGAAGATCGAGACCTTTGAGTGGACAGACCACCAAAATCTCTGTTTCTTGCCATCTCCTGGAACCGAATCAAAGAGGCATAAGCTCCAGAAGTCCCTTTTGACAGTAGTTCTTCATGGCTTCCAGTTTCTACAACTTGACCCTGCTGGATCACAGCAATCATATCCACATTTCTTATAGTTGACAACCGGTGTGCAACAATCACAGTGGTCCTTCCGACCATGATACGATCAAGGGCTTCTTGAACTATGCTCTCAGAGCCAGCATCTAGAGCACTGGTAGCTTCATCAAGGAGAAGGATTTTGGGATTCTTTAGCATAGCTCGGGCGATGGCAATACGTTGTTTTTGTCCACCTGACAACTGGACTCCCCGTTCTCCTACCTTGAATAAGTGCCAGATATCAGTAGATAATTTATATCTGTAGCAACAAACCATCCTGTAGCTATATCTAAATTACAATAGCTTGTAAATGATGGAACAAGCCAACAATATATACAAGATGAGTTTCAAATTATCTATGCAGTTACTATGACGTCATGGACTATAGTTAAGAGTGTAAATAAGTCAATCCAAACCTAGCTTGAGTGTATTCAAATTTGTTCATTTTCTTATCGAGCTTGTTAAGCTTGTCTATTAAAAATCTAATGAAGCTCAAGTAAGAACATTGTTCTCCTTATAATACAATCAAAATGTTAATCTAATAAATAAAATTTACATCATTTTCTTATTTTTAAGATCTTATAGACAATTTATAATTGTAAAAAATTATAGATAACTATATTTTGTATTAGAATAAAAAAATAAAGCAAAGAAATCATAATTGAAATTTAAAAGCTTAATAATTAAAATTTTCACAAATTATTCGTGAGCTCTACTCATGAACATTAACAAGTTTGCCAATGTTCAAGTTTGTTTTATATATTTTTACTATAAATACACCACATATGAGCTCTTAGCTGCCAGAGCACCAAGCCAATTCATGAACATCTTGTTCATTTAGTGTCCTTAATGTAGCATCTAAAGGGGCTAGTCATAGACCAATCATCAATGAAGAATCCCATACTGGCTGAGCTGAAGCCTATCCAATCTATAAAATATAGCTACAAAGACGTGTTACTTAAAATTAAAGAGCAACATCAATGTCAAAAGAAAATTACATTCTAAGCCAAATGACAAGAAAAAGAACAAACCTTTTACATTCAGAATGATAAATTTCTATCACAACACACTGGAATAATTCCTAAGTGAAGCAAAAAATGCATGCACATAAACAAACAACTAGAGTATCCAATTGATTATTTATTACATTTGCAAAGCAATTTAAGAATGGATTTTTTTTCCACAAAAAAAGTGTAACAATAAATAAAAATTAACAGTTCCCCAACAATATTGAGAATAGAATGAACAAAAGCAAATGGCACAAGTACCAAAATTAAGGCATAAGTTCCAATTTCAACTACTAGACTAATTTAATTCACCTGGGTATTGTAAGCATTTGGAAGTTGAGATATGAAGCTATGGGCATTAGCCGCAGAGGCAGCAGCTTCTACTTCAGCAATTGTTGCATCAGGTTTTCCATACAGTATGTTCTCAAGTATTGTAGTAGCAAAAAGTGCAGGTTCTTGATTAACCAAACCAATTTGTCCTCTCAGCCATTTTAGCTGCAGTGTCTTTAAATCCACATTATCAAGCAGCACCAACCCTACAGAAGAATAGCAAGAAACGTATATAGAAAACCAAAGAAATTTAAAAATGACTACCATACTGCATTCATTCAAGACAATTCCCGATGGGATACCTTGGTTAGGATCATAAAATCTTTCTATTAGAGCCACAACAGTGCTCTTTCCTGATCCACTTCCTCCCACAACTGCAACTGTCTTCCCTGCTGGAAAGAAAAGAGAGAAATCTCGAAATATAATGACATCTGACCTTGATGGATAGCTAAAGGTCACATCTTTGAATTCTATATTTCCATGGACCTCTTCCAAACACTTCCCATCAGAATGGTCTTGAACTATAGAGGGTTTTTGTCGGATAATCTCCAATAACTTGTATCCAGCAGTCATTCCTTTGCTAAAGGCCCCAAGGTTTGAGAATGATTGACCTAGGCTCCTGCAATCCCAGGACCAGAATTATTTAGCAACAAATTTTTCTCCCAAGTAGCGAGAATACTACAAAAAATTAAATCATAATGCATCCAGGAAACATAAAAATCCACTAATCAGAGGATCAACCAGACCAAGATAGCATAGAAATACGCAGAGAGCTCATGAAGTTGATTGTATGGTTTTGGTGGTATGGTGTCGAGCAACAGATATATGAAATAGCACATTAGATTAACAAAACAACTTTAAATTGGTACATTAAGAAAAATAAAATAAGTTTGCAAAAGTTGCTGCCAGCCTATCGATCACAAGACACGATTAAAAGATTTCCAGAATTGTTGGAGCGTGTTATTTTAGTGCCAACCATACCATGGTTCACAAGATTTTAAATTGTAAGTATAAGAATAATCTAAGAACTCACATGCCGCCAACAATAGCAGAAAATATTGCTGTGAAAGCCTTCCCGCCATCAGTTTGTCCATTCCTAATAAAAACACCAGCATACCAAAATACCAGAGCCCATGACATGCAAGCAATTCCATATGTGCAGCCAATGCCAAGACCTTTTGCCATCCCTGCCTTGTACCCAAGTTTCAACGTGTTCTGAATTGCTTCAGAATAGGAGTTTATTGATTTGCTTTCCCCGACGAAGGAGTATACGGTTCGAACTTGTGCAATTGCCTATGAAAGGGTTTGTATTTACATGATCAATTGAATATGCACCAAATCAATAACATTTTGAATTGCTATTGCATGCAAAACGTTGAACTCAAAAGGCAATAAGGCAATGACGAGATCCCATGCACTCACAAACATGACTTTACGAGAAGATGGTTCTATATTTTATTGTAAAATGAGCAGACCAAACATCCTAATTATATAACAAAACACCAAAGCTCATCCGACAGAACTTGTAGCGTGTTAGATTTAGACATGCATGGTTTACTAATATTACTATTTTAAACATCAATGGACTTGATGGACTCTGATACAGATTTATACAATTTACTTTTGGTGACTAGTCACATCCATCATGCAAAATCATGTGGGTAGTAAAGAAAAACCAAAAATCCTTAGGCCCTATTTACCCTGGGGGTTTGAGAGGAGAGGAAAGGAAAGTACAAGTTTACGAAGTGATATCCTTCATTTACTTCCTCAACATTTCAAAGGGAATGAATCCATCTATGATCCAGCAGGATTGATTTAGAGCCCTAATTTTGGGTGACTATGAGCCAATTCCAGGGATCATGATGAAAATGTATTGCTCCTCTTTCATCAAGATAGGATGAGCAACAAAAGATTAGTAGAGCCTGAGCTCGAGAGAGTGAAGAGGACATTGGAGAACAAGCATCGGCGAGCAATAGAGGAGCACAACTGCACAAGAAGCAAACGAAGACAGAAATTGGGCGAGGTAAGCGATAGCAAAGAAGATCAAACAGCATAAGCATTGGAGGTCTAGGGTTCATCAAGGATGGCTCAATCAACTAATGAGTGCCAGGGCAAGAGTGCAGTTGATAGCGAGGACTGCAGAACAACAAAGATGATACCTCTGAAGTCTAGAGCTTAGGACAATGATGATGGATGAGTGTTTCAACTTCGGACAGGATAAAAGACAAGATGAGCACCACCAACGAGGGCAAGCAATATGGGATGATGTCAATGATGCCTCGGGAACTTAGAACAATGATGACGACACAAAGGTAGAGAGCTTGTGAGGGGACAAGGTAGACAAGGGTAGAGAACATGGGAGGGGAAATAGACGACAAGTGTTAGATTGAAACAAAAACAAGGATGGGAGTTTTCCATAATTTTCCCTCTCCTCTAACGAACACAATGTAATGGATACTATGAATTTTTTCCCCCCACTCCTCTCCCTTCTTCCATCTCCTCTGCTCTCCAATCTCTTGGGGTGAACAGGACCTAAGTCCTCACAGCATGTAGCTAACAATCATAAAGCGATCAAATAAAAAACGAGGAAAACGTAGGCAACTCTCACTATTTGTTTTAGTATTTTGTTTCCTGTTGATGATCTTTTTGCATCCTAGTGACAAACCTAGAGCCCAGATAAAACAGTTTCATTTTAGCAATAGATAGTTAACACACTCGTTGCGTTCCTGCTTCATTCTTGATTTTTATATGGCATAGTAAGTTCCCAACCCATGACTCGGAACAAGAAGTTACTACGAACATGACTAACGTTGGGACAGAGCTAATCAGAGTAATTAATCTTGTAAAGTCAAACGTTTACAACTGCCAGACCCCACTTAGTTGAGACTTGAAAGATGCAACAACATTTATCCCATTTGAAAAACTAAGAAAGGCCCACCAAAATCGTGTCAAATCCAAAGAAGGCTCAATTAGGAAAAGATAGCACATGGATTTTTGACATCGAGAGGAATCCAAGGGGACCAACTTAGACCAAACGCGATAGGAAAAAGAAGAAGGTAGTCACATCTCATACAACCTCACAAATTAGAATGTTAACAGAAAGCTAGCCCTGTTCGACATAAGCCAGCTGCCTCATAATTTCCAGTTATTCCCTCATCGATAAACAGAGGGAGAAAAACGAGCAACCTGTAGAGTCTCTATCGACCGCACACGCCATCAAGAAAGCGCCGTACCGAAAGAGGGGCCACAAAAGCGAGTGACTTCCCCCACTCCACCCACAAATTAAACACGACCCCTTTTGCCCCACCATTCCTCTCAAAACTGTGAAGGACCCTCACATTACCGCATGCAGACGCTTAAAGGAGGATCAAAGTCATGGATGCGTTCAAAAAATTTCACCTGTTCGGCGACAACACCGGCGTTGGAATACGACTCACGGCTCTTTGATGTAAGTCCAGTGAGAGTGTACGCGTATAGTCCTCCTGCAAAGGCGATCCCGGGGATGACCGCGACACTGAGGAGGGCTAATCTCCAAGCCGATACGAAACCTACCACCAGTCCAGCCAAGAAGGTGGAAAGATAGTGAATAAAGTTCCCAACCTGCATACAGTGAGGCACAAATGATGAGGTAGCCATGAAGGAAGGAGATGGAGGGGATACGACAAGGTTACCTTCTCGCTGATGGCGTCTTGGACGAGAAGGGTATCGGTGGAGACGCTAAAAACTATATCACCGGTCCTCGCGTCGGTGTCAAAGAATCCGACGTCCTGCCGGAGAACCGCCTCCAGGTACTTACGGCGGAGCGCGCTGGCCTGCCGCTCGCCAGTGTACATCCAGCATGCAATCTCTGCGAACAAATAATCGAAGGTAAGGCAGTCAAACACGATCCGGTATGAAGAAGACCACCGTTGATAGCATTCCTCCCAAACTCGATGCGGTCGTCGAAACGAGAGTACGCTCACTGGAAATGCTAAGTTAAAGGAAAACAACATTTTTAACTATTCACCTGCATAAGAGGACAAGCAAACCACCAGTCCGAGGTAGACGAAATAGAGGGCAAACTGTGTGTGACAGAGAACGAAAGGGAGGACGATCAGAAGACAAGAAGGTGGATCTTTTGAAATGGGGAACGGAGATGAGGCTATGAAGTATGAACTCACCTTGGAGACCTCATGGGTCATGACGGAGGGGTGATGTTGGTTCTTTCCAAAACCATTGACAAGGTCTCCGAAGAGGAGGAAGAAAACGGGCATGGCGGAGCCATGAACGACCGCCCCCACGCTCCCCGCCGCCATCAGAAGGTAGTCCCAACGATCGGAAAAAGAGAATAGTTCGTAGAACGCTGCGCTCTGCTCCTGCCTCTTCTTCTCGCCCCCATCCTCCACCGTCGCCTTCCCGTCCGTCGCGTCCGCCATCGTAGTGCCCGCACTCTGCTGCTTCGGTTTCAGATCGGCATCCGGATTTGCTCTACAAGGAGAGCGCTCGGATCAACGCTGCAGAGCACGTGGTATCCGCCATTGAAGCTTGAAAGAGGTGTGTGCTTTGCTTCTGCTGTTCTGCAGGTTGTGCTTTGCTTTGGACCACAATCAGACAATGGAACATAGTGAGCGGATAAACAGATCTCGTCACCTGCGGTGAGCATGAGAGTGTTTGAATAAGTGTCACCTCCAGGGACGAAATTACCAGTCAAAATCAACGACCGCTTACGTTCATGATTGACGCTGTCCTCACCGTTCATTCATATGGAGTTGCTAGTAAACGGACAGAAGCACAGCAATGGCACAAGGATGCCTTTCGAGGTAGGAATCTGGCCGGCGAAGGATTGGAAGTTAAATTTACAACAAATGGGCACGCGAAATTACACTTCTATCCCCAGATCTTGTAAACAAAATTTACTTCGCCAGGTGTAAAGAACGCCATGGAGCTCGGATCCTCTGAACCAGGGATCCCTGGTCCAGAGGATCCGAGCTGAACACGATGCATACACAGCAGTCCGCATTCGTGGGTCCCGCATTATGATAATCACGGGTGGAAATTGGGGCGATTTTGTGAGTATAATAATCGGTCGATATCAGTTTGAAAAGTCCGGTGGGCTGAAGGTCTGCTTCAAGATTCGTCTCCCGCACTTCATCACATCCGTTGATTCTCGAAGAAGGATAACATCGGACGGAAGAGATGAGCTGGAGTCGTGGGACCCAGGGCAGGTAGTAGAAAGCGGACGGTTGACCGTGCGAATTGTAGCCACGTCGGGAGTAGCGCCGGAAAGATCACGTGGGACTGTGAATAAAATATATTTCAATATTTGAATTTTGATTAATCGGGATAAAGTCACTAACAAATTCCTAATTGTTTTTTTATTTTTGTTATTAAATAGTTTTAGATAATAACATTAATTCAATATCATTACCTTTGTTTTTTCACAGTTTTTATTAAAATGCTCAATCAAATAACCACGACACATTATCTACGGATTATTAATTTGTCCTTTCATCATTAACTACGGATTATCATGCCATCAAAAAATTTGTATGCTCCACCATGATAATCGTATTCCTTTCCACTCCAAAGTACACTTCCTTTACAAACTTTTTTTTTTCAATTTTTGGAGACTTTTTAATGCCCTTTCCGAGGTATTATTCTTTGATTCCAATCACTCATATTCATTAATATTTTGTTATTAAAAAACATTATTTTCAGTACATAATCATTATTGGAGATTATCATGACACTGCCTTACTCATACCTAAGTAAACATAACATCCAAAAATTAAAAACAATGGATGATTTTTTTTATTTTAATTGAATTTTAAGTTAGAAGGTACAACCCGAACGATATTATCCATTCACTCATTTTTAAAATTATAAAAAATAAAAAAGGGAGGAGTATGACTAATTAAAATCAACTAATGATATACATACATTACACATGGTAGGGACCTAATCACCTATGATAAATTTATTCTTATCAGATTAATTTAAGTAGTTCTTTGATTAATTGTGATCCGTAAAGATGTTCTTAAGCATATATAATAAATTGCAGAGAAATTAAAATTAAAAGGCGATGCTTGCTTTCAACTTACACGGGACCCACAAAATAGATATGTAGTAGCCTTTTGACCAGTAAACAATTAATTAACATCATTTGATATATTTTTCAAACTATGATTGCATTTGGAAGGGGCTAGGAAATTTGTTAATTATTGAACGCAATGAGTGTTGAGGAATGCATCGTTGTATAGCAGCACAAACTTCACGCTCACACTTCACGCTTGTAGCAGTAGCGGCAATGATTGAAAAACACTGTCCCAATGAATGAAAATTATTAAATATAAAATGATAATTATATCGTCGGTCCTGTCAATCTCGGTCTTTTTGATCTCTATGCTTTCGCAGTGTGTCAATGAAAGAATGCATTTTATTTTCCTTCAAACTCGCAAGTTCAATAACGTAATAAGAACTGCTCACTCATCACTGCTGAGAGCAAAATTAGTGCCCTGAAACAGGTGAAGAAGGCCCTTAACGTTAGCACCAAAACTTTACTCTTACTCCTCCATAATTACCTCATTAACCCAATAATAATTGTTCTTCCAAAATTAAGTATGTGCCTTCGGAAACATTCGACTTCAAATTCCTCCGACAAAAACCACCAGCAACAGCTCTTTTCCCATCATTCCTCAATAACCTTCACCATGGAAGATAACTTGTCACTGGCTTACAACCTCTCTTACGGTGCATGGGTCATAGATCTCCGCTCCCCGACCCTTCCCCTCGCCGTCTCTCGCAGTGCCCCAACCCAATTCACCGCCAGGAGGAGGCGTGGCCATGATAAGTCATCGTCGTCCTGGGGCTTCTCCAGGCCGCAGTTTGCAAGGTTTTGGGAGGCCACCAGGTCATGGATCAGTGCATGCAAGTTGTGCAGAGTGAGGGAGAGCGTGAGCAAAATCGTGGAACAGCCGCAGAGGAGAAGTGTGTGGTTCTACGGCCAAATGGGGCACCAAGACCACGATGAGGTGGAAGCAGCCATTTTGTACTGCAAGAAGACGCTGCAAATGGATGTTGCACCTGCTTCATCTCCTGACGTAGCGTGCTCAATTAGTCACACCATAAAAATGTAGAATTGATTGCGTAATTAGTTTATGAATTTGGTACTAAACGAGCTTAATTTCTCATCTCCAGTAATTATTTATCGTCACAATGGAAATCTCTTTGTCGAGCTTCATAAGGTGATCTTGTACATCTCCCTCCTCAAGGCATTTGCTCTCACAAGGCGGCCGATGGTGTTGGCCGCAAGCTTGAGGTCGTCGAGGGGGTTCCCCGGCACCCACCCTGTTGTACAAGTAGCTGTCAAAGGTCATCTTTTGCACATGCTTGTCGGCGAACATCTCCACGAACGCCACCCGCGCCGCGTTCGACCGGTAGAACACCTTCTGCAATACGTCGAGCACCTTGTAGGTCGGCCAATACATCTTGTCGAACTTCGCCAGGTACTTTCTCAGGTCGCTCTCCTCGATCATCCGGCTGCCGTTCTCCGACCCCTCCACGATGGCTTCCGCGCACATACGCCCGCTCTTCGCCGCGAAGTAGATCCCCTCGCCGGAACACTTGGTCGAGTAGCCGGCCACGTCGTCGACAAGCTCTACTCTCCTGAGTACTCTGCTTCACGAGTTGACACTTCAGATCGAGTTAGAATAACCAAGTTAGCGATCGATGGACAGAGGAAGCATACGTACCGTCGGGGGCGTGGGTGCTCGGGAATGGGATGGGCCTCGACGCGGATGATGGTGCCGCCCTCGATCTTGTCCTTCGCCATCAGCCGCGTTGCCGCCTGGAACTTCTTGATGTCGGCCTTGTGAGTGACGGTTCCGGTGCCGACGGCCACGTGGTAGCACTTCGGGAACACCCACCCGTAGAAGTCCGGCGAGGCGTCGTCGCCGACGTACATCTCCGCCCGCTCCTTGTAGTACTCCATCTTCGCCTCCGGTACCTTCGCCCGCTCCTGGAACGCGATTGCATACCCGTACTCCCCTGCTTCAATCGATTTCGCGACCCGCGAGTTCGACCCGTCCGCTCCGATAGCATCGTCCACCTCCCCCGTTCGCCGCTCCCCTGCGCCCCCGCCCGAGTATTTGTTGTCCGTGATTTTATAGCTGCCACCGGGAACCTCCGGTAGATCCAGCCTCAGGAACAGCCCGTAAATTACCGAGGCCCCTGCCCCCGCCGCCCGCTCCCGGAGGTACGCGTCCAGCAACTCGCGCGGCGCACCATCCCGATGTACTCGTGCGCGGGCCGAGGGGGAGATCATCTTCATCTTGGTAACGCGCTGGTCGATTAGGCTGAGGGGGATGCCGAACTCCACCATACACAGGAGGATCGCGCGCGGTCGATTAGGGTTCATGAACAAGATTTGATAAGTGATTATACACGTTCGATCAACGCACGAATAACTTTTTCCCTTCACTCCCCTCGGGGGCAGTGCGATGGTTAAGGCATGGGAGGTCACCATATGAGGTCTAGAGGTCGAAACTCGGCGTGCTCGAGCATATACCTCCCCCATGTCTTAACCATTTGCACTTATGACTAGTAGTCACCCGTGATTTACCTCCTCCGTGTT
>JBBPFQ010845996.1:0-12345 GCA_037974815.1 Kaempferia elegans
TCAGACGTCGGCGGAGGGTCGCGAAGGGGTTGTTCGTCGCGTGGAGCAGAGGAGCTGTTCGTCGCGTGGAGACGGCTGCGCGACGCGAGAGAGATTAGGGCTGCCCGGAGCTTGGGCTGTCCGAAGGGGAACGCGGCGGAGGTGACTGCGGCGATGGGGGAGGCCACCGCAGGAGATGGGGGAGGCCAGGAGGAGGAGGGTCGTGTGGGGGAGATGGGGGAGGCTGCCGCAGAAGATGGGGAAGACCGCAACGAAGCTTGGAGATCGGGGGAGAAGGCCTCAGGAGGAGGAGTGTCGCAGTTTAGGGCTGGGCTGGGGTTCGCGAATCTGATTTGTGCGCGTATTTTTTGCACGTGTTTTGCACGTGGTAAGTTGGCTTTTATATTGTCTTTGTGGTCCAGGACTGGACCAGGAGTTCCTGGTCCAGAAGATCCGAACTGCACGAGCCGAGCCCCACTGCGAAGTCAGCCGTGGCAATGGTCCCAACAGCCGATCCCATCGAGTGGGCTCTCGTTCCTTCTCGAATTACCCATCCTTGTACTCTTGTTGCGAAGGGATGGGTATGTGGGTTCCACCTTTATCATGCACGCTTGGCGAGAATAATAAGGCATTGCAAGAAGGATCGCAGCGGAGGGGCGAACGGAGGATCCGCAGGATGCCCATCGCAGTCTCTCTCCCCCACTGTCCACCGCCTGCACACTGCTGCCGATGCTGCCGCCGTTTCTGCTGCGCCGATCAGCGAATTTAATGGATCTGCCGCCCTCGTCGGCTTCTCTTTTTCTCTCCCTCCGTTTGACATTCTCGTTTCCTTAAGCCCCATCCCTCCCTCACTCTCTCGCTCTCCGTCAGATCTGGATGAGTCGCTCGAATGTTGCTCCGGCGATCCCTCGCACTTGGACCGTAGCTCCTCTTCGCTGAGTCGGAGTCGTCGCCATCGGTTCCTTTATTCTCGATTTCCTCTTCGCTGAGTTTCTGTGTCGGCCGGATCATCTACTTGTTTGAAGCATCCAAGCCGTCCCGGAGATGAACCCGCTATGCTGCATTGCCCCTGTGTCTCTGGATCGGGGTGACCGCGGGGACCCCTCGCCCATGGTGGGCCTTAAGGCCGCGAAGCCGACGAATGGGGAGGAGAGCCCCACCAGGAACTCATCGAGCAAGAAGCTGATCCAGGAGCCAATGATCCTCTTGGACTCCGACGCCGCTGCGTGTCTCGAGACGGAAGCTGAGGAGGCGGCGGCGCCAGAGAGTGGGGACGGGAGGGGCGCGAGCGGCAATGGGGCGGTGGCGGGGGTTCTGTGGAAGTGGGTGAACTACGGGAAGGGGTGGCGGTCTCGATGGTTCGTGCTGCAGGACGGGGTGTTATCATACTATAAGGTCCATGGGCCGGATCGGATATCGCTCGGTCCGGCGGCGCGCGAGCCTGGGGTAAGGGTCATCGGGGAGGAGTCGTTGAAGCGGGTGAGGAAGGAACAGCAGCTGGGGTTGGGGAGTGGAGGCTACCAGGGACTGTCCACCATGAAACAATGGAAGCCATTTGGAGAGGTACATTTGAAGGTGAGATATGTGGTTTCTCTTTGTTCCAGCAGTGATGATTTCGCGTTTACCTTGTATGTATATTATTATCTTGTTTTTTTTTTTCTGTGACACCATGCATCTTTTCTTTCCAGCGAGTTTGGGGAATTGATGTTGGTACTTCCAATCGATATACCCTAGGAACATTAGGATTCTTAGGTGTTGGACTTCAAACTCCTTTCACCCTGGTTTTCATGGATCTCTAGGTAGTTTAAATTCATTCCACTACTCTTGGTCTCCTTAAAATACAAAAACCCTTCATTGACTAGGAAATGCTCTTATTATTATAGATCTATTGAACTTTGTGATGCTGCTGCTGATGAGGATCTAGTTTATTTTTTGTATCCTTTTCTAATTAGTCATTTCTATTTTTTTTATTCTTCCAAGGACCTGCTTTTGTCTTCTTTGTTTTCTTTAAAAAAAAAATAGATTCACTTTATTTTCATCTCATTTTAAATTGAAGGTTAACATACTCTCCTATTCGTTTGGGAAAATATGAAAGAATTCTGTCAGTGAAATTGACGCTGGAAAAATATGACATAATAATGTCAGTCAAATTGTTATGGTCAGAGTACTACGTATAAGAGAAACTGAAAGCGAGCAATAAGATGACCAAGATAAAACACTAAGGAATAATACATGAGAGTGTTAAATGAATATAAGATAGATGCTTCTAAATGCTCAATTTGATTATATAATTGTTTTGAATATGAAAAGTAACAATCATGGAAGGTGTAAGCACGCTTTGATTCAATCACATATTTTTCTATCTCTAAGTCAAACACTTTACTTTTCTCTGATATTAGCTTACTATTATCAAATATTAAATGACCAAAACTATGTTGTTCAGTACTGCTAATGACAAATTTTCAATAGTTCCTTTATTATGGTGTTTGAGTCAGTCCTGATAGTTCCTCCTAAATCTTGTTAGCCAATGTTATTTTCTATTTGTTTGTTTCATAATTTCAACATGTTAACAGTGAACAACAATTTTCAGGTCTCTTCAGTTCGCATCAGCAAGTCAGATGATAAAAGACTGTATATTTTTACTGGTACTAAAACTCTCCATTTACGGTGTGATGCTAGAGATGACCGTACCGCATGGATTGATGCTCTATTGTCTGCTAAGGAGCATTTTGCACGTTCATTAGAAATTAATGAACCCGAACCGTCAGTGGAGGTTACTGTCTCAACTGAGAAATTACGAGTAAAACTGATGCAGGAAGGACTGAATGAATTAGCAGTGAGGGAATGTGAGTCTATTATGCTATCAGAAGTCTCTGAGCTGCAGGACCGATTTAAGTTCTTGCAACAGAAACATCTTATTTTACTTGATACATTAAGACAGCTCGAGGTAAAATATCTCCTCTATGTTCTTGTAGAATAGCAGGCAAATGTTTGTATCAGTTTTCAGGCAAGCTTTGCACAGGTGGCTTATTTCTAAAAGGGTGGGGTGTACTTGTTTACAGATAGTTGATATTTTAGTTATAAAGCTCCTTGACATGTAAAATCATTAGTCTGCTAATTTGATCATATCTTTTCGATCACTCATTATGATTAGGTGTGTATATTACACCTGGTCAATATCACATTTTAGCTGAACTAATAGATATAGCTCTGAAAATGGAAATTGATTTTGTCTAATATGCTTAGATGATTTAAATGCTTGGGATCAAAATGGCACAATAGGCTCATTCACTACAAAAAGGGTTAGTCCATTTGGATGCGTCTCACTTCCATATACAAGGAAACCAAGAATCCCATGACTTGGATTAGTCCATTTTGATTGCTGATTTGTGTGTTCATAGGGAGGTCAGAGAGATGAGGGTTCAAAGGATGAACTTCTTTGGCTCAGCAAGTAAGGTGAAGTTGGGCAGAAAATGGACATGGATTCAGATACTAGCATTACTTTAAAAATATAGAACTTGTGTAATGAACTTTAACAAGAAATGGAAAAGAAAATCATTAACATTTAATCATATTGTGTGTCGTATCACGTGTAACTGAATTTTATGAGAATGAGTACTATGTTAAGCATCAATATTTGTTGTATGGTAACTTGTATCTCAGGTGCTTTTTTTTTTCTTCCAATGCAGACAGAGAAAGTGGAATTGGAGACCACAGTAGTTGATGAAAGAAAGGAGCGTGAAGCACAACTGGGGATAGTGAACGGAAGATTTAGTGGTTAGTATGTTTGGGGTTTCTTGAGCAACTATCCCTATATATTAAAACTATAAATCGAGTGTTAAATGACATTTTCCTTTGGCAATCTATATATATTCTCAAGAAAGGTAGCTTCATTCTTGCAGGACAATTCACCAATCTCTTGACTTTCAGTTTTGTCCCTTTGTTTTTCTGTTTTCTTTTCCTTGTTGGTATCCAAAAGCGTCAACTTTTTATTTTAACAACTAATCTGCATCTTAACTTCTAAAATTCCCATCAGTACCTATGATACCCTTCGAAAAAAACATCAAGATCCTATGTGTGAGTAGCTGTTTTTCTTTTCAGGGTGGTGGCAGTTGACAATTGGAAGTTTTAGATAGATTAATCAATCTATGCTTTACCTTGAAACACACTTCATTTTGGATGGACTTGTGTTATTTGCATTTCTGAAAAAGTACTTGATCCTTTTCAGATTTCTATTCTGTTATCTCAGAGGGCACAGCAACTGACTCTGAAGTTGACAATGAAAGTCAAGGTGCAGATGCTGATACAGATGAAGACGATGGAACATTCTTTGATACAAGAGATTTTTTATCTGTTGAGTCACTAAGAAGTGCTTCTTACCGAAGTAGGGATGCCATGGGTAATGATTGCATTGTATCCACCTGTGGTATTGAATCCATCTTTTCTGTTAATATTCAAGATGTGACTCTAGGAGTCAGAAGAATTGAGTATCCCCATGTTAAGCGGAGGAAGAGATTGCCTGAACCAAGGGAAAAAGAAAAGCCTGTTGGATTGTGGTCAATAATTAAAGAAAACATTGGGAAGGATCTTTCTGGAGTCTGTCTTCCAGTTTACTTCAACGAGCCACTTTCTTCCCTCCAAAAATGCTTCGAGGATCTTGAATATTCCTATTTGGTTGATCGGGCACTAGAGTGGGGCAGGCAGGTCTGATTCTTATCAGTTCAATGTTTCATTTGGATAATATTCTAATCTGATTCTTAGAATATTGTTCATTCAAGCTTAGATCCCTTAAATTTATTTTAATAAGCTAAATAGACTTTCAATTACTTTTTTCCATTGGATATTTTCAGACAATCCTACTCTATAAATTAGATTTTTGTTGGAACTAGCACTTGTAATATCTACGCAACCTTACTAGTGGTTAAAAAATGGCGCTGATATGTCTAGAGTGAAGACACTTTTCTTGTTTGTTACACTTCTTTGATGAAAAGTTTATTGCAGCTTTCTTTCCCTTGTCCATAGTATGCACCAGACAGTTATCTATATTTTGCATACATTAATTTCTTTTAGCCAGCCCATGTTATTGTGCATGATATTTTCTAGCCAATGTTTTGGATCTTTTGACTTCTCTCCTTTTTTTTCCTCCTATACTTTTATAAACCTAGATGTGAGAAGTATGCATACGTGTCTAAGAGATGAAAATTCTATCTATTTAGCCTATGATTGATCTTGTACCATAAATGATGGCAGCTCAATGTTCCACTTTGGTACTTACTCAGCAGATGCTGATGTTGTTCTTATTGAATATACTACACTTGCCAATTAGTTACCGTGGTATGAGTAAAATTTTGTTGATCAGGGAAGCTACCTTTTGGCTTAATTCGTTACTTGGTTGCTTTACATTTAAGATCACAGATGAATAACAAACTGGCTACCTGGTAGCCAGCAAATTGAAATTTTACTGGAATATGCAGGGTAATTTTCTGCAGATTAGATTATACTGGCTAAGGAAAGATAGGATAGGAACCTCTAGTTTTCTGAGTAGAGCGGTTGACTGTCCATACAACAGTTCGTTTCTGGTTGATCACCACTTTACAAAGTTTATAAAAAATGAATGGATCAGATTCTAGCCTTATGGGAAATGAATTTCCTCGTGATATGTGAAATTTTCTCGGGACTGTTCAATAAGCTGACTCTTGGTTAGACCTTGTTAGTCTCAACTCTCGTGTTAGAAACCACAAGTCAGATTTCTATATTGTGCTTCATGCTTAAGTCTGTATAAGTTTCCACAGACTTAGTCATCGCATATAAGAAAATGCAGTAATTGTAGAGAATCTGTTATAATTCATCTTTAATTTGCATTCTTAAAGGACACCGCCTTGAAATCTTGTGTGCTTGAGGTGTAACTAACTCCAAGAAGTGTTCTGGAAACATAATGCTTATATGAGGTACTTCAATATGATGTCAAAATTGGGTACTTTTCCCAAAATATGTGTGGGCTGGTGAAAGAACATCCATTTATGGAAACATGAAAAGGAATAATATTCTAATACATAAATCAACTCCAATTGAACCAATTGATGGTAGGTTGAAATGATATTGAAAAAATCACAGGTCATATTCTATCTATTTGGAGCCTTGGTGGCAAGTTGATGAGTTTGGGGCAGTAAGCTAGTTTATCTTTTAGAAACTTATGCAATGGAAACACATTTGCATCAGACAAAATGTGTTTCAAGAAGCTCAAGAGGCATAAAATACAATTATACGATTGAATTCAAGGATGACTAAGATTGAGAGGTGTAACCCAAATTGAAAGAAAAGAGTGAATAGATGTCATGTCGTTGGACTCAAGAAAGTAAATAGCAAGTGGCTTGGTAAACTGAAAGATAGAGAAGCTATCTGAAGCAGTACAAGTATCAACATGCCTTAATTAGTAATTTCATGGCTAGAGGAGGGAGGATAGCAGAATTTTATTCAATGATCAGACGCTCTCCTCCTTATAGTCCTTTATGATCGAATAAAATAAGACCAAATCTAATTATGTCCCTATAAAGGCCAATTTTAATTAAAGCTAAAATTAAATAATAAGTATATTTTGTTAGAGTCGATATCAAAATAGCTTCTGATTCGAGTGATTGCTGATTCTTGGTTAGGGATTACGATTTTTATTTTCCCCATAAAGAACAGGATTGACTATCAATTCACACTATCATTTCTCTCTTAAGCATCCTCAATTCCTGGCATGCTCCTACACTTTAGAACTTAACATCATACATTGTTTCTTCTACAACTTTTTAGATTATGGTTATTCTCTTTTACACAAGGTGATACTAGTGTTTCTTTTAGAACTTTCTTTTTCAGTATTCATCTGTGTGAAGAAAATGAACTTGCAAGTTGTCAAAGTATTCTTTCACAATGCGAAACATTACTTTAATTATTGTTGTGATGCTGATAATTAATGGATGTGCTGAAAATGGAACAGGGAAATAACCTAATGAGGATTCTTCACATTGCTGCATTTGCTGTATCTGGTTATGCTTCAACAGAAGGTCGACAATGCAAACCCTTCAACCCTCTTCTTGGGGAGACATATGAAGCTGATTATCCAGACAAAGGTCTCCGCTTCTTCTCCGAGAAGGTCAAAGTTGCTATCCTAGCAGCAATTAGTGTACAATATTGCAAGTTATCATGGGCAATACCTTTTCCTTGACTTCATGTTCCTTTGAACAACAAAAATCTTTCCTTTTCCCTCTATCCGTCTCATACCATTTGTTCTCTTTTCACCATTGTGTTTTTATTCCTGCAACAAGATCCTCTGTCTCAATATCACATTACTTATTTTAGTAAATATTTCTACTATTTTCAGGTGAGTCATCATCCAATGGTTGTTGCTTGTCACTGTGAAGGTAGAGGATGGAAATTTTGGGGTGACTCTAATCTTAAAGGAAAGTTCTGGGGTCGATCTATTCAGCTTGATCCTATTGGGATCCTCACACTTCAGTTTGAAGATGGAGAGACATTTCAGTGGAGTAAAGTCACCACTTCTATATATAACATAATTATTGGAAAAATTTATTGTGATCACTATGGTACTATGCGAATAAGGGGCAGTGGCCAGTACTCCTGTAAACTCAAGTTCAAAGAACAATCCATCATTGATCGAAATCCCCATCAGGTATGGCTGTGACCATGCAGATGTTTCTGTTCTGTGACATCATCATTACATTACGACAGTACTGAAACATTTATTGCCTCTTATTTTTAATGTTACATAAAAAATAAGAATAAATAAAAAAAATGTAAACCTCAGTAGAGTCAACTATTTTTATTAATAATTGATCGTGTAAGCAATTGAAGGAGTTCATATTAGTTCTTTTTCAAGCATGTTGGATATTTTGGTTTTGAAACACTTCGCTTCTATCCACTTGACACATCTTTAAGGAAAGTTATTTACAATACTAATTAGTTAAGAGTTGCTGATTTGGTAAAATAATCATTGCCCTTGATAGAGGATTTCTTGTTTCAGAAGTTTCATCCATGGCAAAATCCAAAATCTTGATTTACTTGCTATAATAAATAAGGGACCTTACTTGCAGGAAAAGGAACAGCTGTTAAGAAATGAAACCACCAATAATATCAAATATGACATTTCAAGGTAATATTTAGCAGTGGAAATTATGTCCAAAGAATTATATTATCTCCTTCTATCATAACCATTGCATTTGCTATCTAGTAACTTCTACTGGTGCATGCACTTGTACTACTGGATAATAACTTTCAACATTCCTTCGGATATGGTGATAATTTAATAAGATTTCTGTGATTTCAGAAATGTCTTGATAACTTTGTTATGAGTGAATTTTACAAACCAGATTCTCATATCCCATATAGGTTGGTCTTTTTTTTCACAAATGCCTTGATAACTTCGTTATGAGAGAATTCTACCAACCAGATTCTCATATCCTTGACATGTTGGCCTTTACTTTCACTGGAACATAGTAGTACCTTGGGAACACATATCTGGGTTGACTGAAATGTGTTTCAGATGGTTCCTTAAACCAAACATATCCTTCCCTCAAAACAGGAGCCTTAAATTGAATGGGAAAATCCTAATTGTTCTATTTATGTTTTATTCAACTCTGGTATCTTCTCATGCAGTTTTCTTTCTTATTCAGGTGCATGGTTTTGTGCAAGATAATAGAACTGGTAGCAAGGTAGCAATGCTGATAGGAAAGTGGGATGAAGCGATGTATTATGTGTTAGGAGACCCAACAATGAAACCAAAGGGTTATGATCCAATGTCAGAAGCTGTACTTCTTTGGGAGCGAGATAAGTTTGTAAATCAAACTCGATACAACCTCACGCCATTCGCTATTTCCTTAAATGAGTTGACACCATCCTTGATGGAGAAGTTGCCTCCAAGTGACTCCCGCTTAAGGCCTGATCAGAGACATTTAGAAAATGGAGAATATGAACTGGCAAATGCAGAGAAACTTAGACTGGAACAATTACAAAGACAGGTGTTTTGTCTTGCCCTTTTCTCAAACTGATTCATTTGAATGCTGTTAATTGCCTTATTTTCCTATCTCTGTGTCTTTACTAATATTTACAAATCACCCAAGGAAATAATTTTTTTTCCAACTTTATTAGTATCATAACATTTTTTTTTAAATCTGTACTTACTAGAGAACTGAAAAGGATGTCATTATGTAATGCTAATATGATACATAATCAAGAATAGGATAGGAAGAAGAAATAGTAATTACGAGAGGTGGGCACTTTTATATTTTCTTTATTAAGAAGAAATATTTTAATAGACTCCAAAAAGTTGCAGAGGACAAAAATATAATTTGTAATATAGTGTGAAAATTTGATGCTTGATAATAGAATTATATCTATAAGCTAGTCTTGAGATCAGTACCAGAAAATTAATGAACTAATTGTATTGGCTTATTCTCCATGCATCTCCAATATTGATAGTGGTTGTTTTTGCACTCTCATCCCTACGGCATGTTCCCTGCAAACCCTTGTATGCATCTCCTATGAAATCTGTCACTCGATTCTTTTTTTTTTTTTCCCCTTTAGAGAAGGCTCACGGCAGAATAATATTGTCACTGTTTTAGGCAAGGAAATTGCAAGAGAAGGGATGGCAACCGAGATGGTTTAGAAAAGACAGGGAGGACGATTGCTACCAATATGTTGGGGGATATTGGGAAGCACGTGAGCAAGGAAATTGGGATGGAATTTCAGATATATTTGGCCAAAGCGACAATTAGTTGAGCATAGAGTAATACTTATTTAATCTACTTTATGTACATCTATAATGCAAGGAAATTACCTATGCAGTAGTTTATAATCAGGAGGATTGACATATTATCAAGTAACAGCTATGTGAGATCAACATTTCACTATGCCTCCATCTCATTTTAGTAGCTATTCTTGTTGCTCAATGATAGTAAAATAAACAAAGAAATTATGACAGCTTGTCAATAGCACCCTCTTAGAATCATCATGGTATGGGCATCACAAACCTCTGCATCAAACCTAAGGTATTCTGTCAAAGATTTCGATTTCATTTTGTGAAATTTGCACGGCTACTTATCTGGCTGATTGGAGCTATTTCTTCTGCTAAATTTGTAGGTCGATTCAGTGTCTTGTGGGGCTGGTTAGAAGGGCTCAGCTAGAGGTACGCACCTTTATATATTAATGCAGCTTTGAAACAATTGACAAACTCTCAAGGTTGCTTTCTGCAAGAAAATGGATCGATTTCATGTTGCTAGCTGCTACATTCTCTTGGCTAGCAAAACTGGCTGCTCCAGAGGGCTTGTTTGTATTTGTAGCATTTGGTACCATTCTTTCCATTAAAGTGATATATATGCAAGTGAATTATGCAATTGACAAAGGTGAAACACCCATTGGAAGATTGCTCCATCATTTCTGACATATCCTGTTACTATGTTTCTTTGAATGATGGCACTATCCTCACTTCCCTCTTGGGTTTCTGTTCAAACGACCCAAAAGGCCAGTCCCATGATGACTATAGGCCTATAGCACTAGCCAATACCAAAGTAATTTGTATTAAAGTACTAAGGTTGCTTTAACGAGCCGTTAGTTGGTTGGTTAATGGGCCGTCAATACCATTTAAGGCCTCTCGTTATAGTGTCTGGGCCTTTAATGGCCCGTCGTTTTGGATGATTTATTGCCCGTTAATATTGAATTAGGCCTTTAATTGGCCGTTTAGTAAAAGGGCCACGATTCATGTATTGGGCCTTTGATGGGCCGTTAAATTCGTTTGAATATGGCTGTGAATCGTATTTGGGATTAAATGGACTGATGAATGACTAGTGTTTTGGACCTTTAGTGGACCGCCAATTGGTCAGGTAATGGGCCGTGAATATGTATTAGGCTATAATGGGCTGCTTTGTTGGGTGGTTAACGAGCCTTGAATTATGTATTGGGCCTTTAACAGTCTGGATAATTTGGCTAGTAGGCAGTGAATTACGTATTGGGCCTTTAATGGGCAGGCTGGGTAAGTTGGTAGAGGGCCTCGAATTACATATTAGGCCCTTAATGGGCCGTCTGGGTAAGTTGGTTAGTGGGCCACGATTTACGTATTAGGCCTTTAATGGGCCGACTGGGCAGCATGTTAATGGGTCGTGAATTTCTTATTGGGCCGCGAATGGGCCGTCTATACAGTACGTTAATCCCCGCGCAATGCTTATTGGGCCGCTAATGGGCCGTCTGGGTAGAATGCTAATGGGCCGCGAATTGCTTATTGGGCCACTAATGGGCCGTCAGAGTAGTTCGTTAATGGGTCGCGAATTACTTATTGGGCCACTAATGGGCCGTCTAGGTAGAAAGTCAATGGGTCGCGAATTGCTTATTGGGCCACTAATGGGCCGCCTGGGTAGATGTTAATGGGCCGCGGATTGCTTATTGGGCCACTAATGGGCCGTCTGGGATAGAATGTTAATAGGCCGCGAATTGCATATTGGGCCACTAATGTGCCGCCAATACAGTATGTTAATGGGCCGAGAATTGCTTATTGGGCTGCTAATGGGCCGTTTAGGCATTGTGATAATGGCCACGAATTGCTTAATGGGCCGCCAATTGGACGCTTGGCTAGTATGTTAATGGGCTGCGAACTGCTTGGCCGCTAATGGCCGTCTGGGTAGTATGTTAATGGGCCGCCTGTGCCGCAAACTTCGTATTGTTCCTTTAGTGGGCCGCTGGGTTGGATAATGGGCCGCGAAGCATGGATTGGGACTTTCATGGGTATTCTGGGTTGTTAGTTAATGGGCCGCGATTTACGTATTATGACTTCAATGCGCCGCGAAGCACGTATTGGGCCTTTAATTGGCTGTTCAATTGGATGGCTATTGGGCCGTGGAATATGCATTGGGAATTTAATATCGTGTTAAGTTGATTGGTTAATGGGCCTTGTGTTGGGCTGGGCTGGTAGATTCTTTTAGCCATTTGATAGCTATTTAAATGGGCTAGTTCTGTTTTATTAATGGATCATTAAATTGACTAATTTCTAATTTGGATTACGTTAGGGTATTTTTTTGGTCTTTAATTGGCAAAAGATACGATGTAGATAATGGATCGATATAGGGACATTTAATGATTACGACGTAAATGCATTTTTTTTTTTCTATTTATCTACCGAACAGTCGAACTTGAGACTAAAAGGTGTTTTGAATTTAAATCCGTTTCAGTTGGATTTAATTTTTATATTTTCAAATTAAAGTATTCAATTTGACTATAGCTTTTTATATATATATATCACTTTGAAAACAAATCGGGATTTAAAATGGCTAAAATCGAATGGAAATATAGGGGAAGAATTTTTAAGAACGATAACAT
>JBBPFQ010846209.1:0-11471 GCA_037974815.1 Kaempferia elegans
CAAAAGAGTAAAAAAAGAAATTAATAGCAAAGGAGAAAAGAAGATTCTTACCAATGATCAGAGGCAAACACTTACGGTGGTGAGAGGTAGACCAAGTGACTTAATGATCGATGTCAAGAGGATTCTTTAAGCTAAAAAAATGGAAAGTTTCGGCTCTTCGTGCAAAAGCAAACGCTTGTGCTTTTGCACGAAGCGTAGGAAGCGTGCACTTCAGAGACCTCGTGCGCTTTCGAGGTCTCTGAAGCGCAAGGCTTGCGCCTTGCTACGCTTAAGCGAGTGAAGTGCTCGCTTTTAACATCTATGTCTTCATCCACCTTTTCCTTCAACTAGCGAATAACATCAAGTTATGGTGAACAAGGGACATCCTCCAAATGTACTATAATGAGTGATTTAGCAACATCATCTGGTCGAGAGTGATGGTTAGCATTGGGCAAATCGCTTTGTCGATATTTGTGGTGAGTGCAAGAATGAGGTTATGATTTAGCACCCATAACAACTCCTATAGAACTCCCAATTGACAAGGGAAATTGTCTCCACCATCTCTTGCATCTTAACTAGGACTTGAACTCCTTCCATATTATACGTGGTGACAAGGCTATGAGCATCTTGTTGTGGTCCAATCTTGTTGGATGTTTTCTTTTCAATGCTCAACAAGAAGATTGGTACTAGAAGATAGGCTTATATTTCCATTGACAAGGAAAGAAATGGTGTCAGCCATTCCAACGAAGGGAAATAAACTTTGCTCAATCCTTTGAGAGTTCTAAAATACTTAGCAATGGAAGCACGTGAATCATGGATTCATGTGATTTGAAATAAACCTCTTCAGATAAATTATACAATTCAATATTGAGATTGGGATTGAATAATTAAATAAATCAAGTATTGCTAGCATAAGAATGGTAAAATTAGTAGGAAAAATAAAAAATTGAAATATATAATAAAATTATTTCACTTGTGACAGATTCTGAAATCTTTAGAAGAATACTTATTATATGTAATTTTAATTATAAAATTAATAAATAATAAAATATAACCAATAATGCAGTGCACATTAATTTACCTTTGGTTAATGCATTTCTGTTATAGTAATACTGTAATAGACTAATATAGGTTTTCCACTTAACTCTTTCTTTTTGAAGGAATGGATAATGGAACAATGGGAGAAAAATTATTATATTAGCACACTAGCTGGGACAAACAATGGCAGCTCCTTGGTGGTTATGTCCAAGGGTAATCAATCTTCTTCAAATATGCATCAGTTTGATTTTTAATTTCAAAATGTTCCATAGGCTTCATCTATTTGATGATGTATTGCAGGTACTCTATATGCGCAACAATCATACAAAGTGAGCGAGTCATTTCCTTTCAAGTGGATAAACAAAAAGTGGAGGGAAGGTTTTTATGTTACTGCAATGGCAACAGCTGGAAATAGGTGGGCTGTCGTTATGTCTCGTAATGCAGGTTTTTCTGATCAGGTCAGTTTTATTCCTCACATTTTATTGTTAAAAGATGGGAAGTAAAGGGAGCAAAGAAGGGGGAAAAAATGAGGGTTGGTCTAGTGTTGTCTATCTGTATTGCCTTCTTGTTGAGGATTTCTCTAATGATATATTTTTAATGTTTTCCATGCTAAGAAATTAAACTCACCAAATCATTTCAATACTCAGGTTATTGAACTTGACTTCCTTTACCCTAGCGAAGGTATTCATCGAAGATGGGATAATGGCTACCGCATAACGGCAACTGCCGCAACATGTGACCAGGCTGCCTTGGTGCTTAGTATTCCTAGAAAGAAACTAATAGATGAGACACAAGAGACCCTTAGAACATCTGCTTTTCCTAGCCAACATGTGAAGGTGAGAGCAGTTGCTTTCCTGTGTCTTGAACATCACCATTAGTTTCTTTCCTAACATATAAATGTTGTATTTGCTTCCAGGAGAAATGGGCAAAAAATCTATATATTGCATCCATATGTTTTGGCCGCACTGTTTCATGAAGTTGCTGACCTTCACCAGAACCATTTAGCACCTTTTTGCAAATTGCAACGACCACTGGCAGCTAGGATTACCTTATTAAGGCACCTTTCGTTTTATTGCTGTGGTAACCAACTTAGTGGTGCCATTCTCTGTCAAGTTTTGAAGATGCCCTTGCTTGAGCTATCAAAATATATTTGATTTTTGGCATCTTTAGTAAATATAAGGTTGTATAGTTACTAATATTTAGGTTGGAACTGCTTATTTTTGCATCATCTAGCGGATGGAATCATTTTACTATAATTGCTGTTTTATTTTCAGCTGCTTTATTGTCAGTTGCTTCTGCTGCATAATTATATTTCACTTGTGCATTATTTTGGTAGTTACAATAAGATTCATATAATTTCTTAGGACTGAACTAAAGTTTTTGTAAGTTCATTTGCTCTATAGATTAAAGCCTCAAAAACTAGAAGTCTCTGTTCACGCTAGATCTCTAACCAATTGGCACATTGTGGTTTTACTCATTTTACATGCTTTGGCATCTCATTTATATTATTTTACATGCCAAATTTTCCTTATTTTTTCTTCAAATTGTTATTTTGATTGATATCTGATGATGATTTCCCAATTTTGTAAAGGTTGACTGTGTTGGCAAGGCTTATTTAAGAAGGCCATGGCTTGATTTGCTGATCTTATTAGATCATGCTCGATGCCTTTATTACTAATGCGACCTCTTATTGGCTGTACAGTCCATTATTTTTGGAAATGTTGCTGCTTTCGCATTTTCCTCTTCTGTGCAACTGAATGATTGAATTAATCATGAGGAGACAGCACGTTACATTCGTTTAACTTGACCTTGTTGCTTTTAACAATTAGTTATAATTGGTCGTTGATAGATATTGATTGGAAATAAGTTAAACTTTTTCCCGCATTGCATTGTTTAGGACAGTGTGACTTTGGAACATAGATTCGGGCTGAATGGTTTGGTTTGAACAAATCAAACCAACTATGCTTCTATGCCTATTTTCTCCATAGTCTCCTCAGGCATTTCCAGTTGTCTCATCTCTCTCTACAGCTTAGAGATGTATAAAACCTTAGATTCCAATACAGTTCCATGTATATATGTGTTTGTTTATTTTTTTGTTTTTCTTTCCCATTATGCTTCCTAAAATCTTCTGTAATGGCGATCTTCTCTTGTTTGTTTAAGCTGCAAGCGATTTCACGACTCCAGCAGTGTGCTTTCTGTGAACGTATTTGCTCTAGTTTAGAATTGTAGCTAAGATTTTAAGGTGGAGATATTTTCCAGCTCTACCTTGTTGGCTCAAGTGTGCGATCATATAAACATTGCTTAGATCACTGTGGCTGTTACTTCAGGACATGGGCTGGATATATGGTATGGAATTGGTCCTCATAATGATCATTATACAGTGCCACAGCTTCTTGAACACAACTCTACATTTTATGAAACGTCTGCGAGATGTCTAAAATCTTCTAGTTCATTTCAACTGATGCAGTGCCAACATCCATGGCAACACGGATATCTTCTGTTGACTATTGTGGTATCCTCTTTGCCAATTAAATTGAATGATGATATTTATTTGCTTTTTGATGACACGATTCATGTTGCTCCTGTGCCTCCATGGTCCTTTTTTATGTTATGGGTGGTACTTATCCTCCTTTGAAGTTATTTGCTTTCAAACTCCATGGTAGATTTGCTTGGTGTCTGTACTTTGTGTCAGAATGGTGTACAATAAATTTTCAAATTTCCTCCCAGATGAACATTTTAGTCTCGCTAGACTTTGAAAATGCCAATGAATCCCTTATTAAATCATCCTATTAATTCATGGTATACTCACTTGTTAACTTGCTTTGTGAGTTATTTTCATGGTGTTGAAATCCAAGAGGCCAAAGTGTTGCTCCCTAGCTTGCAATTTCTTCAATGAACAAGATCAGCATACACTTGAGCGACCTTGGAGTTGTTACAGGTGTCGATCACAACCGAGATGGTCTTCCTCTCATCTCGACTGCTGTCGTTTGGTAGCGAGAGCTCCATGTAGTTTCTAAGCAGTGTACAAGTTGATATGGTCTGTAATTCCAGACAAGATAACAACCTTGAATACTAGTGAGTTAGACTCAAACGCTCATAAACAAAACTCTCGAGTAGTCAGTGAATAAATTTGTTCATTAATTTATCTAAATTTCAGTTAAATTTTGAATTAATTCTTCTAAATTCAACGTGGCTCTTTTTCACCTCTATTATTTGCCAACGATGTCCTATTCATGCTAGGACTTTCTTTAATTTTTGGAACCTACCTAAAGGATACTAAAGGCACTAGAATTCCATACTCTTAACTATTGGCAATTTTGAGAATTAAAAAAAGAAAAAGAAAAAATTATCATCCATCAAAGTAAAGTGGTTTACTATCTATTGGAGAGAAAATTCCTTATAATTTTTTACCACAGATAGAGTTTCGATCCGAGATTCTTAAGATCCACCCTTGAAGATCTAATCATTGCATTGTAGTTTTGGGGATTTTTTTATATATATATTCTTGCTCTTATTTACTTTATTGTATACTATTTAATTTTTAGAATTGATTTTTTTTTAATGAACCCAAGGCTATATATTTTTATCTTATGAATATTAGACTAATAATTTAATACATGAAATTACAAAGGCATCACATTGTTTTCTACGTATAGATTTATAATTATTATATTGGAATAAATACATCTATTCCTTATGGTGTTTTATTAAATGCATAAAATTATGTTTTAATGGTAATGGTGAAGCACTATATTGAAGGCCGATGAAATTATACTTAGAATTTATTCAGTAGGCGAGCGAGCAAGGAGGAAAACCGTCATCACAACACAAGGCAACTTTTTATAAGAAAACATCTAGTGGAAGATATTTTCTAGCACACAAATTTATTCATTACAGACGTACACCCCGAAGGGATTGAGCAAAGTTTTCCAAGAAAAACGAGAGGAGAATTGAACAACATATGCAGCTCTAATAGTTATTTTAGGCAGCTGAAGTGATATATTCTCCAGTTTCAAACTACAAGGTTTTATCAAGACAAGTAGCACTCTAGTAGTTATTTTTGGCGGTTGGAGCTATGCATTCTCTAGTTTCAAACTGCAAGGTTTTATCAAAGACAAGTAGCATCTGCTTCACCTCGATAACTTATTAACGAGTCGAGTTTATCTATAGTTGCGGTAAATGGAGGAGTACATGCAACTCTCTGCATGCTTAACCAAGTCTTGGGGGCGAGGGAGCCGCGTTGCCAAACCTGTTATATGATCATACAGAAGAACCTGAGTCAGCTGTTGGTGATATTGGAACTGAGTAATGCAGCAGATGATGAAGAAGAAGAAAACTCACCAAGCTCGTATGCTTTGGCAGCGACGTTCGCAGCAATATGAGCAGATATTTTCCTGATGTTGGAGAAGGGAGGATAGATCAAGCCCTTCTCAAAATTCTCTTCTGTCACCTGATCTGCCAAAGCATAAGCTGTTCCAGAGAATTAAGGGTTAGGAAACAAACTGACGCAATTTTAGATGACAAACGCAACAACTAGCACACTTTTTTCATGTACTGACTCAGTTATTAATCCCTAGATTGATGTTTCGACTTACAGGCTGCAAGAAGCATGTCATCATGCACCCGAATAGCTCCTGACATCACTAAGCCAAGGCCAAATCCAGGAAATATGTATGCATTGTTTGCCTGGAAGCAGGAAAAAGAAGTTAAGGGTGAGACAAGTTAGTTTCTGTATGGAAATCGAGCATCTAAAACACACATGATCAGGGAAATTGATGATATGTTGGAAAAAGAGAAACCTGGCCAGGCACAAATGTCTTGCCGTTGTATTCAACAGGATCAAACGGGCTCCCAGTAGCAAATATCACTCGACCCTTACGATTAAAGATAAGTCCAAAGGTTTATTCATCTAGTTTCAAATAAGGTTTTGGGAGACCCAAATTTTAATGATAGGATTACCTCAGTCCAAGTATATGCTTCCTCTGCTGTACATTCAGTTTGTGAAGTTGGGTTCGAAAGAGCCAAAATAATGGGCTTCTGTAGTTTGTAAATGGAAACAAAAACAAAGATAGAAGTGGCTAATTGTATTGCTTGGAGAACACTGCGGAAAATTGAGAAACAGCCCTACCTCATTGATAGATGCCATGGCTTTGACAACCTCCTCAGTGAAGGTTCTTCCCACTCCAGATGAACCAATCAAAAAAGTAGGCTTGATAACCTGCAAAATGAATCCATCAACATTCAAGGTTTCTGCTGGGTTCATGCAATTAAAAAGTTCCAATGCAGAGAAGATCATTTGACTAGATATTGTAAGAAATTTGTTTGCTACAAATTAGTGATAGAAAAACGAACAGACAGCATCAATACCGAATGCAAAAGGGTAGCAAAATAACATTCAGAACATTTTCTGTATAGTATGATGGATTGATAGCTAATGGAATATTCAAGCATGGGGAAGATTGCACACCTTGACGGCATCCAAGAGGGTAATAACTGGTTCATGCTCGTGTGCCCATGGCTTTTTGAAGTGCTGGAGAGATGCCTTGCGTGAGCTAACAATCAAGCCCTATAAAGAGATTATTTTATCAGTTAAGTCCGATAGCGATGAGTATCAAAAAGCAATGGGAGCAACCAAGAACAACGAAAAACTTGCTGGATTCTATCTAACCTTCGAGTCCACAAGCCAAATTTTCTTTCGAGTTTCTTCCAATGGTGCTTTAGTCTGCATTTATAAATTATATGTTAGTTTCCTGGACAAGGACATCATCTCAACTCATATATAGATGAAGGCTTGTGATATTATTTGGAGAGACATGAAAACATAATCCCTCCAGTACCTCTTTTGACATATGAAGAGCTATGAGTTCTGCAATACCAGTACCAGCCTGAAAATATCATACACAAACTCAAATATCGGATGGCAAACCTCAATAATATATGAAAGATACTAATTAGAAGTGAGCTATAATTCATACTACAGGCTTTCAAAATGTTGGATACCAAGTACAAGAAAATTGTGTTGGATTACATGATATTCCAGAAATTGTAGAATCGTTTTATCTAGTGAATATAAATGAATAATTTAGGCATTTAAGAATAAACTACAAGAACTATGTTAAAACATCTCAAGGATCATCATTGGCAGCATGCGAGAAACTTGGTCATCCAATATGGTTCTCATACCAGTAATTTTGTTGGCAGTGGGGTTTTAGAAGTGTCGAGACTTACAATTCCAAATGACTAGTATTTTATGATAAGGAGGAAGTATTTAGAATGACCTCCCCTGCACCAAGGAATAAGAAAGTTTGATCTGCCAATGTTCCACCGACCATCTTTAGAGCTGCCACAACTCCTGCAAGCACAACTGAAGCTGTGCCCTGTGTTGACAAGCAAAAAAGAGATTTTGCTTAACATACTCATAGTAGTGAATGACAAAAATAAATATATAATGCTGACGATATACGAAATATAGTATATTGTAGGCTTCATAGGGTAAATTAGCTAATACCTGAATGTCATCGTTGAAAACAAGATGGGTTGTTCCATATTTTGCAAGCAATTCAAAAGCATTATGGTTGGCAAAGTCCTCAAACTAGAATCAATTTCCAAATGAAAGTTAAAATCAAAATCAAGAAAGCAAGAATACTCAAATGAGAATATTATTGTGTGGCTTTTTACCTGGATAAGGACCTTTTCCCCATAGTTCTGCTTGACAGAAGTCATGAACTCATACAGTAATTCAGAATACTCCTAAAACAAAACATTTGAAACAAACGCTTCACAGAAGTATAATTGTGTTGATAACAAAGTAGAAAGTTGCTCAATGTGTATTACCTGTCCAGTGGCTCTTTTTTGACGTAAGCCAATATAGAATTCATCCTTAAGCAGACTCTCATTGTTCGTACCAACATCAATTGTAATTGGTAAGCACTGAAAGGTAACAAATTATAATTGGAACAAACACAGGATGAGAAAGAAAGATAATTAGCCTGACAATAACATATGCCAACTTCCAAGAAAAAAGTTACACTAGATGAAAATAAAGGGGTCGATGGTGCTGAACAGAACTTACAGCAGAAGGGCGAATTCCTCCAAGAGCAGTATACAGAGCAAGCTTGCCAACAGGAATACCCATTCCCTGATTAAACTTAAAAAGTCAGATAGATCTGATAAGAAATCAAAGATATCTATGGTGCACACAAGATTCGCCAAAAATTGTCAATGAAAGACAACTTTAGACTCATAACAAACACAGTTTAATGATGACGAACATTCTGAAAATACAACAAGATAGTTGACCTGGCAGCCAAGATCTCCAAGACCCAAAATGCGCTCACCATCAGTCACTACAATAACCTGAATGCTCTTCTCAGGCCAGTTTTTCAGGACCTCAAGGATCTTTCCTCTGCAAGATGAAATAAACACTGGTCTGTATCAAAAGATTAATAAGAATATGGCATAACCATGCAAAGATATCTTACTTCTCTTTCAAACTGATATAAAGGCCCTGAGGACGCTTAAAAATAGAACCATACTTCTGGCAGGCCTCACCAACAGTAGGTGTATACACAATAGGAAGTAACTCTTCCACATTGTCAACCAGAAGCTTGTAAAATAGCCTCTCATTTCTCTCCTGGTGATCACAATACACAATAGATCCATAGACCAACGTCATGCGCTGCAGATGAAATTTCTCAACTAAGAAAACTTAGAAGAATGCTTTTTTGTAGTACCTCAAGTTCCATCATTGCGATGTATCGTTGAAGTGGAAGTTGGTACTGACGAATATTGTTCATCAACTTTTTCTCCTGAAATCCATTCCATAATTGATATGTAAATTAACAGATTCATTTCATAATATTTTGCAAGAATATCAACGAAAAATGACTTCTCTAAACCTGAAGCTCTTGAGTGGAACATGTTGGAGGTAGGAGTCCGCGCAAATAGTGAGAATCTCTCTCCCTTTCAGTGAAGGCGAGCCCTTTGTTGAAGCGTGGATCCCTCAGCAAAGAATATCCACTGTAGGAAAATTATACCTTGTGAGTCATCAATATCTTAACAGAGGAGACAAATATTAGCAATTGTCAATCATTGACTTGTATAATTTAGTTCTGTGTTTAGTATCAATTATGCACAATGATTTCAAGTCTAATGGTGATCAAAAAATTGCAAGATGGGATGGTGATTATAAACAAGCACTAAATGTTCTATATTTAATCTAGTTGATCATTCACACCTTGCACATTGAAAGTAAAATCATAATTTAATATAATAAAGATAATTTAATAAAAATAAATAAATATAAAAATGAAGACAACATTGAGTCAAGTGTTTTTTTTTCAATCTTTCACTTCTCTATAAAATAATACATGATTTTTAAAATTAGCATCTTAAAGTTATTCAAGTAGTTGTATTATACCTTGACTCTTGCTCTTTTGTTTTGAATTGAGAAATTATTTATATAAGAAAATATGTCGGAGCAGTTTTTCTTAAGCATATTGACTTTGTTCTAAAATGAGGAAAAAAAATATAAGATCAAATTAAAGTTGTTACAAATTAATTATTTAAAAAGTGTGCTAAAAGTAAATAATATTAACAGCAATAAATACTAAATGTAATCATTAATTCATAGAAGATCCAATAGAAAATATTATATAAATTTATTGAAAAATTCCTAATGAATTATTAAGAAATTTTTCATGAAGATTCAATAAAAAAATACAAATTTATTTGCTGGTGAATTGTCATTATTCTATAAATTATCATCATGATTCTATCGGCTACCACATGCACCAAAAATTACTACGCAAAAGGAAAACAATATCGGACTCCTAGGCTCATGAAAAGATCCGGTAGTTGCCTCATCGTCTGGAGTTTTTTTTTTTTTTTTTTAAATCACGTTAATCAAGAGAATCAAGTTTGAACATGCAAAAGATTCTGTTGCTGAGACAGCATCGAACTGCAACAAAAAAAAAAAAAATGAAAGCCCTCTTTTTAGTTTACTAAAAGACCAGTACGACAAGCTCTCTTTTTCACTTCTACTCTCGAATTCGAATTAACTTTACTAAAATAAGGTCGATTTAAAGAGGGATCGTCCAAATCAGAAAGCCCATAAGTAACAAAAAAAAATCATCAAAGGTTTTTATAGATGATATATGCTCTTCGGAAGAGTAGATCAGGGAAAACTAGGAAAACCGCTACGGATTAAAGAGGGCTGAGTCGATTTGGGAAGCAAAAAAGCTTCACTTAACTCGATCTACCAACTCAAGCATACCTGGCGACGGTGACCGTCCAGGGCGTGACAAGCTGATCCACGGTGGCCTGGTCTTCTCCATAGGGGTCCTCCACGCCTCCGCCGACCAAGCACTTGGGATCCATCACTGACTCTCCCTCCGGCCTCAGCTCCTTCAAAGTGCTCTCCATGGTCTTTGATGATCCGACCCAGCCGCCGAAGCCAACAAGAAGGAAAGAGGAGGGCAGTAGTAGAAGAAATCCGCCGCGGCGCCAGACAACCGCTTAGTCTCCTCGTCGGCGGAGGAGAAGGCAGTTTTATAGTATTAGCTCTGACTGGAAATTGAATTGGAAATACGCATTTACCCCCCAACAACTTTCCGAAATACCGCTTAGTGTGCTGCTCGTTGACGTGCAGACATTTGTCAATTGTAAAAAAACGTACTTTTTCTGAAGGACTTTTTTAGGAAAGGTCCCAAGTAATGTGTTTTTTTAACAAACTGTTAAAAGTGCGTTTATATTATATTTGTAGAGCATTTATTTGACAATTAATGGACTAACTGCCTCTTGATTAAGGCAATTTGTTAAAATAATGAAGATTTTAACTAACCATAATTATGTATTTAAGATATAATTTCATTTTAATACTTTTAGCATGTTCCATTTATTTTATTTTAAACCCTTAAAAGATTTTATATTACGACGTCACAAGATCCGATCGTGTCTTGCACCTTTGAAAATTTGGACGCTGAATATTCTAAAATAACATGTACTAGTTAAAATGTAGGGGTCATTTTAAAATTTTCTTCAATTATTCTCTTTGGAGAGGCTGGAAAATAGTATTTAAAATGTGCACATTATGATGATCGCTAGATGAAAATGACCAGAGTGATGGTCCTAACACAGTATGATATGCCACTGTATTTACTTCCTGTTAAAAAAAAATCAGGGGTCTAATTACTCTTTAATATTACTTAGTACGGTTTGTATTATTATCTTTTATTTAAATTCTAAATTCGACAGACATATTATAACCCTTATAATTTTATAACTTTTACACATTTTATAATAATTATGCTTTTATAATTGCTATGTATATTATAACAATTATAAAATTATAATTACTATAACACATATTTAACCTATTAAAAATATTCATATGATTTCATAGTTATTAGTTATTACAACGTGGATTCAATTATGTTCATCATCTACTATTCACG